>JAZGLO010003003.1:0-97823 GCA_036873155.1 Biomphalaria sudanica
GGACTGTAGGCATGTCTGTTATACTAAAAGAATAGCATTAAAAAAAAATAATTTAATATTACACAATGTATGTTTTATAACATTTTATAATTTTAAAAAACTACCTGAGCCTCCATTAATCTCTGCCTCTGTGCTTGTATCTCAGCAAGTTCCCCAAGGTTAACAGAGATTTTAGGAATTTCACTTTCAACAGCACCATTAGCCTGGTCAGCTTCTTCTTGAAGTTGTTGTGCAAAGTTCTGGCAGTACTGAGCAAGTTTTGTCATTTGTAACATAGTAGCGATCTTATGTAATGATCTGACTGATGATGTATCCACCTGAGGCAATAAAACCATAAATAGATATAAAGTTTTAAGTTTTTAAAGATTCAAATACATTTCTATCTCCAACCCAGCATAGCTTTCTAATGGTAAATAGTGCTTCTTTACTGACCACACCAGCCACTTGCAGAACAAGATTATTGCTGGACAACCTGTAACAACTATAACTGAGGAATCTGCTCAGAAAGTTGTGTCAGAGGAACACAATGATGTTTTGATGTTTTTGATTTTAGGCACATCGGCACAATTTAGGCCATGTCGTGCTTGCATTCCTTAAGGACAACTCTCTCTCTAAACAACAAGGGCCAGATTCTATACAGTCATATCATTAAAATCAAGGTCTATTCACAGTTAAAATAGTAAATGTAGTAAAAATTTAATTATTTGGTAAAAATCTAATGTAAAAAGTACATGTTCACAAATTCATAAATCAGATCTTCGTAGATAACCCCACTTCCAGGATAAAGCCCAGTACCTTCCCAGGGTTGACATTATCAAATAGTGTTTTTAAGTTAGTGGCTCTAAAATATTTCTCCCTCACATCCTGGTATCTGCGGCAATCAACGAGGATATGTTCCATGGTGAGGCGAGAGTCACAGTACTCACAAAGTGGGGGCTCCTCTCTCTTCAGCACAAAAGAGTGTGTGATGTAGGTGTGGCCAATCCTAAGTCTGGACATGGTCGTGCTACCACGCCTTGTCAGACCCTTAGATGTGGGCCGCCACCTGACATCCGCCACAATCTGCCTGAGTTTACTGTGAGTCTCAGCCTCCCATCGGTTCTGCCACTCTCGATAGGTGGCAGAGGCAATACTTTGTCTCAGGTCCGAGCAGGGAATTTGGGTTCCTGACACCGCATGATTTAGGGCTCTCTTTGCTTCTCTGTCTGCAGCTTCGTTTCCCTCAATGCCAACATGGGAGGGGACCCAGATGAAGGTGACATCCCAACGGTCGGCTGTTATTTGGTCCAACAGCTTCAGGCTCTTATGTACCAATGGGATGTCAGTCTTCATACGCCCCAAAGCTTGCAATGCAGGTTTGGAGTCGGAGCAGATTATAAATTTCCTCCTTTCTGATGCTTTAACGGCCATAAGTGCAAGCGATATTGCATGCAATTCGGCCGTAAAGATGGAGCAGCCATCGGGGAGTCTACAGGAGATTGTTTTGTTCCGAAACGAGCAGGCACACGCGACCTTTCCATCCATTTTGGATCCGTCTGTGTAGATGGTGCCACAATCTCCGTAGCTCTCCAGCAGTTTCCTAAAGTGGACTTGTAGTATGCTTGGGTCTGTATTTTCTTTTTTGAAATTAAGGAGGGATAAATTTAATTTGGGTTTATTCATTAGCCTAGGAGGATTCTGAGGGGTTTCTATTTTAGAGATTTGGTCAATGGGTGGGGTTAAATTTTGGATGGGTTCTCTCATTCGAAGGGCCAATGGCTGTATGACGTTAGGTCTTCGATTGTATAATTCTACCTCTGTGGGGTTAAATATGGAGTCGAAAACAGGGTTCGTGGGGTTGGATTTTAGCTTGACTATATACTGCATTGCAAGCTTTTTCATTCTTATATCCATGGGGATCATCTTGGGATAGATGATGTACGAAACGGGCAGAGACAGAGGCGCAAGGCAGCATTTTGTATTGGTTCCAGTATTTTTAGGTACGACTTCCTTGCTGCTCCATATATTATGGATCCGTAGTCTAGCTTGGATCGAATTAGACTCAGATATAGCAGCAGCAAGGTATCTCTGTCAGCTCCCCAGTCCGTATGACTGAGTACTCTAAGTATGTTTAATGACTTTTGGCATTTCTTAAGTTCCTTAATGTGGGGGAGAAAATTAAATTTGGAATCTAAGGTGAGGCCTACAAATTTTTTAGTTTTCACGACAGGGATCTTCTTTTTGTGTATAAATAGTTCAGGGTCTGGGTGGAGTCCCCTTAAATTACAAAAATGCATACTAACTGTTTTGGAGTCCGAAAATTTAAAACCATTATCGTTTGCCCAGCCCTGAAGTTTAAACATAACTGTAATTTTCTTTCTAAGGTGTTCATATTTTTCCCATAAGTAAAAATGACAAAGTCATCAACATACAAAGAGCACTCTATGCCAGGGGAAAGAGCATTTATGATGCTTTTTATTTTAATAATGAACAGGGTGACTGACAGTATGCTGCCCTGGGGTACACCCATTTCCTGGTCGTGAGTGTCAGAAGCGGAGTTGCCTACTCGAACCTGAAATTTTCGGGTCTTTCAGGAATTCCCCCACAAAACAGGGGAGGTGTCCCTTAAGCCCCATAGGCTTCAGGTCACGTAGAATGCCATGTTTCCAGGTTGTGTCATAGGCCTTTTCTATATCGAAGAATACAGCTACTAGATGTTCTCTTCTGAGTAATGCATTTCTAATATAAGCTTCCAGCTTTACCAGGTGGTCAGTTGTTGTCCGCCCCTTCCGGAATCCACACTGGTAGTTGGAGATCACTTTATTCCTCTCCAGGTACCAGACCAGCCTTCTGTTAATCATTCTTTCCATGGTTTTGCAGATGCAGCTTGTTAGTGCTATTGGTCAATAGTTAGCTGGGTCAGAGCCGTCTCTTCCCGGTTTAGGTATCGGTATAACTGTGGCTTTCCTCCAGCAGTTTGGGAAATCGCCTGTTTGCCACAAATTATAGACCCCTAGCAGGACTGCCAATGAGGGTTCGGGAAGGTGCTTGAGGAACTGGTAATGGATTTCATCTTCTCCAGGCGCTGTGTCATGTGAACTCTCCAGCGATTCCCTCAGTTCCTCCAGCGAGAACGGTTTGTTGTAGTCTTCATTGTTCTCTGACCTGAAATCAATGGGGTGTCTTTCCTCCCAGTTTTGACTTTTTGGAACTCTGGCGTGTAGTGTGCAGTGGATGACTTTTCTGCTATTGAGGTTGCAAGGCAGTCAGCTATTTCTCTGGGGAACGTGACAGTTCGTCCTTGGTTTTTCAAATGCCCTATTGCATTTGATTCTTTTCCTTTGATTCGCCTTACTGCCTTCCAAACCGCTCTAGCAGAAGTTTTGGCATCCAGACTGCCGACAAAACTTCTCCAGTAATTCCTTTTGGCTGACTGTATGGTTTGTCTAGCCTTTGCTCTAGCTATCCTGAATAGCTTTAGGTTTTCCTGGGCAGGATTCTTAATAAATGCAGCTAGTCGTTTTTTCCTATCACCAATAGCACTTTTGCAACCATGGTTTGCTAGGCCGTTTTGGATTTGCGGAGGTTAGGGGAACAACTTTCCTGGCAATGTCAAGGAGCTTGGTAGCAAAGGTATCAGCTGGGTTCTGTTCATTGAGGATATTTTCTGTGATATCCTCGGAGCATCTTTTTTGGAATTGTTCCCAATCGGCCTTATTCAGTTTCCACCGCTGAGGGGAGATTGTTAGTAATGATGATTGGGAAGTGATCACTTCCCCGTAGATCATTGCTAACTGACCATTTAAAGTCGTCCAGAAGTCCAGGGACGCATACGGTGAGGTCAATGCATGTGAGAAATCCAGTTCCTGGGTGCAAGTAGGTCGGTGATGCATCATTAAGTATGCATAAATCATGTTGGAGGAAGATATCCTCCAGCATACGGCCTCTTGTGTCGGTATTGTTGGATCCCCACATGGTGTTATGGGCATTGAAATCCCCAAGGATTATATAAGGCCAGGGGAGTTGTTTCAATAGGTCCTCCATGTCTGTTTGGTTTAATGGAGCGCCTGGTGGTAGATACAGGCTGCAGCAAGTGATAACCTTGTGAAGGGTTATCCTAGCTGCTATGGCCTGTAGTGTGGTCTGTAGTTCTACCCTCTCATGGGGGATGCTATCCTTCACAAGGATACAGACTCCACCTGATGCTCTCTCTGCATCCTCAACATTCTTGCTGTAAGCTGATGCTATCTTTCAGAAATGTTTCCTGTAAGCAGACAGCTACAGGAGTCTCGGAGTCCATCAGTAGCTGCATTTCCTCATAATTGGCCTTGAGGCCTCTACAATTCCACTGTACAATTCTGGAATCCATGGCTTATTCTAGATGACCTACTTGGAGCTATTTGGCCTTGGGAGACCCCCGGAGGGGTTTCCCTCTATTCCAGTGACCTTGGTATTTTTATTCTTGGGTTTGGATGGAGAGGAGGACAACCCCCTTTTGGGGGATGTCTTTTTCTCTGGAGAGGGGAGATCCCTCTGGTTAGAGCGGAGGTTATTTCCTCCTCACTCACCTCGGGCATCGTCTCAGATTTGATTTCTCCCCTTAGGGAGTTAGTTAACCTCTAATTCGGTAGAGGTTGGGGTGTCTGGCTGGGTTCTCTGAGGAGAACCTGTGTCAGACATGATGTCTTCGGGTTCTCCCGGAGTATTGGTTTTGACATGCTGCTCAGTCTCCATGCTCTCATCAGCGAGCACAGAGAACCTGTTCTTTAGCATGACAACAGGGCTATCTTGTTTCTTCAGAGGTATGTTCTTTGGGGGTGTTTTCTTCTGAGTTGGAGGAGGAGGGGGTAGTGGGGTCAATGTGTCCGTCTGTGTGGCTATGGATCTTCCTATCTTAGCAACAGCCTGGGCATAGGTCTTTGATAGGGCCAATACAGCCGATTTTGCCCGGCTGAAGGTACATCCATTTCTTGCCCTGTTTCCACACAGGGCAGTCCTTGGAGTAGGCTGAGTGGCCAGCGTGACAGTTTGGGCATTTGAACTGGGCTGTGCAGCCCTTGTCCTCATGACCCTCTCCAGCACATCTGGCACACACAGTGTTCCTCTTGCAGACTGCCGCGCCGTGTCCATAACCCTGGCACTTGAAGCACCTCATGGGGTTAGGTATGTAGGGCCTCACTGGAACTCTTAGGTATCCTGCCTTCACATACTCTGGCGGTGTCCTAGTTCCGAATGTGAGGATAATAGTGGCGGTTTTGACCTCCTCACCATCCCTGCGCCTGGTAATGCGCCTGGTAATGCGCCGGGCATGGGTGACTCCTTCAATGCCCTCCACTATTTCCTTCTAGGAACATTCCAGTAGGTCCCTAGAGCTGATTACACCTCTGCTGGTGTTCAGACTCTTGTGTGGCATGACTTCCACTTGGAGATCACAGAGTCTTCTGCATCTTAAAAGCCCATCAGAGTGTATCTTGCTATCAACTTCTACTAGAATTTCCAAAGACTTGTGTAGCTTAGACACACTCTTGGGTTCTCCCACTACTGACTTAAGTCCCTTGTAGATGACAAAAGGGCTCATCTTTGTCAGACTTTTCCCCTCCTCTGTGCACCTGATCACCAGAAATGATGGCCAGGTAGCACAGCTTTTTGAGGCCTCCTCCTTTTTATCCTCCATACGGCGTCTCTTGCCCAGACATAGGTCTAAGGCAAGTAGTTTTTTTGGTGTTTTCTTATCCATAGGTGTTCTTATTAGTTCAGCACCTGTGCTCCCCACCAGCCATCGAGTCCAACAAAGGGACGGGCCATTCGGAAGTCCAGAATGAGCCAGCCAGTGCTACACAGGTGCTATACTCAGTCAGCTACTGCATCGGATATGTGCCAGATTCAGCAGCTCCCTGATTGACCCTCCAGCCACCGCCCTCCAGTCTTCGACCTATGCTGGTAGCTCGGCATGACCAGCCGGTTGACCCAGAGCGGGCCATCTGGGTCTCAGGTCTAGGGGAACTTGGAGCCAAAGTATTGTGTTGTGGTGGTTTATCCTCAGATAGCCACCAGGATCTCTTTATCCCCTCTTACCCGTCGCAGTCCACGGCAAACGGACTGGTCTAGGACGTAGTGAGATATTTAGAGATAAGGAGACAGAGTGATGATCAATGAAGGCAGACTGAGGAAAAGAGGAGGCAGACATAATGATAGAAAAGAAGTAGGGCACTTTTGAGCTCCAAAAGGGCTAAGGAAAGAGGAGCGCAGTTTAACGTCATGTCTCGGGACGGGAACACAATGACTCAAAAAACATTTGAAGAGGTCATGATAGCCTTCTGGCTACAATTATTGAGGCATTACATTCCTGTCAGTAGAAGGAAAGATCTTTGCATGAGTCCTGCTTGATTGACTGACCAACTCTATAGTCAGACATGCCTAGCCCAAAGACCCAAATCCGATCAAAAGTCTATGTTAGGGAAATTATGATGCACAGGTTAAAAAAAATGGGGGTTCCAGAGAGCAAAAAAGAGAAAGAGGGCAGGCCATGAAATTTCATTGTAACATTCATTGGCTAAAAAAAAGTATGTTAGATTGATACTTAAAATGTGGCACGTTTATTGAAATAAATAAATAAAGGGGGTGTACTGACCAAAAAAAAACACAATATAACTCCTGGGAATAGGGAATTTGATCACTTCCCCATAGAGAAATGTGTTAAAACTTTGACAAACAACTACCAAAACAACATAACAGAGCTTATTTATGCTGATGATTGCACCCAACTTGCTCACACTGAACACGAGCTCCAGCTCACGTTCAATGAATTTGCACCCTATGCAGAAGTCATATTTCAGAAATCCTCCAATAAAATGTACATAGATCCTAAGTTCACTGTTAACACTTTAACATGGTGGACCACTTTACATAGTATCACAGTATCAAACTATGCATCATTTTAAAGGAAAGTTGATAACCAGTAGTGCTTTTAGACACCTCCAAACAAGAATGTGGCAGAATATATATCGCTCCGCCTGCCAACAAAAATAATTGTCTATCTGGCAGTGGTTCTCTGAACGCTTCTATATAAATCTGAGACATGGGTACTATACAGAAAGCAACTCAGACTTCTTAAACACTTTCACCAAAGATGTACATAGGATGGCAAGACCAGACTACAAATAGGGACTGATTATACATTGAAAGATACTCTGGGCAGAGTACATATCCCACATAAGGAATGACTTTTAGAGAGCAACAGAACAGGCAGCAGGAAACATCCGAATGAGACAGATAGAGATTTCTTACAAAGGCCATGGGATACACCTTGAGACTTTCTGCGCTGGATGTGGCAAAAAAATTTTGAGTGCTTAAAGGAGAACAGTGTTAAAAGAATCAGGCGCCATTTTGTCCTTACTGGCATAGAGAAAAACAGCTGGCTTCTTAAGAACATATGACCAGTACACTGTTTCATTTATGATTTGAAATCCATTTTTCAAAAGACAAGTGTTAATAACATAATAAGTTCAATTCAATAACAAATAGAGCTATTAAAATAAAGCCTACCTCTAGAACACCTTCATAGATGTACTTGAGAAATGCTTTAGCTGTCTCATAGGTTGTGTCAGATGGTAAATTAACTTCCAATTGTGATCTAGGATCTGCATTTTTAAAGGTCTCTTGAAGGTATGGACTCATGGCTAACAGCACAAGTTTGTGGACCTAATGAAATCAATAATGTTTACAAGAAATTGAAAAGAATACAATCAGATAGAAAATATTTTACATAAACATGTGTGAACAACTAACAATGTCATGTCTAGATCTCCACATTCAAAACAATAAACCTTATCTGTCAAAAATAAATTTGTCAAATATTATTAGAGCACTTAAGTTTTGTCAAAAATAAATTTTAAAAAATTAAAAAATTGTGTCTCCCATTCCCATTATATACATGTAGAATGTTAACAGTTTAAAAAATGAAGTTAGTAAAGAGTTTAAATGTCGGTTGAACAAGATTGCTATATTGGCTAACATAAAACACTCAAGCATATAATGCAGCTAGAGGTATGGTAGTAAGACACAGGAAATAATTTAAAAATGACACTAACATGAAGCTTTTTGTTGGCAACTCCGAGTGAAGCATCAAAGAATTTTCCTTTACGCCACAAAGTAGAAAATCTTTCTTGCAGATCATTCCCATGATCAGGATCCACATAAACTTTCATTGAGTTGGTGGATACTGGTGCCTGAACTTGAAGTAGTTTTTCTACAAAGATTTAAACAATGTAGATTAGTAAATAGTTTTTAGATTTGTAAAGACAAAAATAAATACAGAGTTTAGTTAGTAAAGCCCCATTATAGAATGTACTCCTTTCTGGTAGATAACTGCAATGCTTAGATATCCAAATAAAAGGTGATAATAGATTATTCTACCATATACCTTAATTGCGATGGTCAATGAATGAGATCTTAAATAAATAATACTTTTAATTTAACTCTTTGGGGTCAATATATCTTATATCTATGAATATATATAAAATTACCATGTTCATCTTTAGTTAGTGTTGGTGCTTCCATACTTCTGCTCAGTCCATGACTGGATTTAGTCAATTGTTTGGAGACCTCACTTAAACTAGGTTGATTATCATTAGGTGTCACAGATCTCTGCATTGGTGGTACAGCACTTGTCTTTAGACCTATATACACAGACAAAGAAACATATATCAAGAGAAATGGATAAGATCTAATTCTAGCAACAAAAACAAAAAGTAGGGTTCAAACTCATGGCAGATATTCTAGATCTATATATAGATTATAGATCTAGAAAGTAGCAAAGAGAGATCTAGTCCGCATACCACAATTAACCATCCAGTCCAATTCTAGAATCCATAGACCTAGACCTAGTAGATGGAGATTGTTCAAAGTCAAGACTTGTCATAAATCTAGATCTAGGTCCAGACTTCATCTAGAATAAATATAGAGATTAGATTCAGATTCAAACTTTTAGTGAGTTTGTTTTTTTTAATTTTATTTTAGACTTGTAAACAGAGCATTATTGGATGAGTCCATATGCCAATGAAATCATTTTTCCAAAAAACAAAAATATTTTCTTTTTCCTGTTTGGATTTATGTTTTTTTTTGCTATAAATACTTAAAAGAATTAAGATTTTTTTGCCAGAAATAATGGTCAAACAAAATTTCCAGATTGCTGTCAATTTTAGGAAAATTCTCATCACAGTAAGATTGTAATTAGAAATCAATTTACTTGACATGTGTTGTTCAAAAGACTCTTGACTCTCTTCCTTGACTAAACGTTTAGAATGATGAGACTCCTCGGCATTCACACTGTGCCCTTCCTGATGATGATGATGGTGATGTTGCTGCTGCTGTTGTTGCTGCTGCTGTTGTTGCTGTAACAATGCAGAATTTAACTGGACCTGAATGTGTGTACACAGAGGTGACAAGATATACATATGTTTATTAGCACGCTAAATCCATGCAGAACTTTCAGACAGAAAACGTCAGACAACTGCAATGAAATATTAACTGTCTATAGAACCTTTAAAGTTGTAACTTAAAACATGGGGCCACTGACCTACACTGAATAACCAAACCATAAGGTTAAGGAACCTGAGCTACACAGACCACAAGATACCTGCCCAGATCAAAATCTCAGCCTGAACTACCCAGACCACAAGATCCTACCCAGACCACAAGATCCTACCCAGATGAAAATCCTAGCCTGAGCTAGCCAGATTACAGTTATACTAAGTGACCTACTTAATCAAAATTACCAGGTGACTGTGACATACCTGCATTTGCTGGTCATGTAATGCAGGGTGGGTTTGCAGTGAAGGCAACAAGTGAGATGAAGGTAGCAGGTGAGCACTCGGGTGATATGATGTTGAGGCAGAAGATGAGGACTGCATGAATTGTTGTTGTAGTAGAGCTGCTGCAGCTGTCATGTCTTCATTCAGTCCAGCTGGACAGGCTTCAGAAACCACTGAAGATGCAGCTTCTTGTTTGATCTTTTTTATCTTGTTGCTCGAAGCAGCCTGTCGTTTCATTTTTTTGTCAACACTGGAAGTAAACAAGGAACTACTTTTGGATGATTTACTTGGCTTTTTACTTGAACGAGCAGCTTCTGGAATGTCAAGCAATGAATTCGAGCCATCTGAGTTGATTTCTCTCATCTTTCTGGGCTTTTTACTTCTACGAAGATTTCTGGCACACATAGACAAGTCTCTCTGAATACGTCTCTGAAACATGAAATAAAAGTAATTCTGGCACATTTTTGTTAAATAACAATTCGAAGTAGTTTTTTGAGTTAGAAATATCTTTTCTTTGTGCAATTAAAAATTACTTCAAAGGCTGAAATTGCTTTTAACAAAGTAGATTAGAATTGACCCTTAATCATTTATTAGATGAGTAATAGATAATTTTAGTTGTAAAAGATAAAGGCATAATTGTGTTGTTTAATTATATAGGCCTAAGCAACAAGTACTCATAATTTTAGAGATTCTTGTCATGTCAAAAGAAAAGTTGGAATATTGTGTCAAGCTAATACTAGATGAAGTTAGACATTTTTAAAAGATAATAATAGTATTGAAATCTTAAAAAAAAAAAAAAAAAAAAAGCTTTTTAAAATTAAGACTCACATAGTTTGTCATTCCATCAGCAGTAATGTCATCTTTTAAATCTGGAAACTGTTGTACTACCAGTTCAGATATCCTGGTATAGTCAGCACTAGACCACCAATATTTCAGATTTAAAAAAAACCTGGCTGTTTCACGAATTATTTCTGATCTGTGTCTCATGGATAAGCCATCATCTCGAGCGGCTACAATTTTTTGAGAGTAAATGGGAATTGGTAGAGGATCTGGCAAGCAGACTATTTCCTGATTTTCTTTCTTGAAGCCAGCACCATGAGGAAACCAAACCTTTGATCATTCAATTAAAAAAACAACTTTTAAAATGTAGATAAACACTACTGTTACATTGGAGTTCTAGAATATTTAATATTAAACTATTTTTTAAAGCTAAAGATAAATGAAAATGATCTCACCTCAGTTCTTACCTGATCACGAGAATTACTCTGATCACCTTGTTGGGATGAACGAGGGGAAGAGGATGCTCGTCGACGAGGACTATGTGATTTGATGGAGGATGTGGTCACCTCAACTTGAGCAGCAAGCCCAGCTGTATCAGGAAGTGAATCATGCAGTGGTGATTCAGACACCATGTGTTGTCTATGATTGCCATGCTTTTCCGATTCATGGTATGTAAGATTCATGGGTCCTTCACTAGCAAGGTTTGAAGAGTGATCATGGCCTGAGAGGTGGTGTATTTCAGCCTGTGAATGAGCCTGTGTGGCCATCTGCCTGGCACTAGAATGAGCCATGGAAACAGCACCAATCAGGGCCATGTTAGCATCCCAATATGCAGCCTGTTCATGAACTGAAGCAACACTTGATGAAGGAAAGACAGGCATATTTAGAGGATTCTGGTGCTGCTGACGACTACTTGCAGCAGACTTAAGGCCCTCACCTCCAGGAGACATTGGTTCTCTTTTAACTAAATTTTTCTCTGATACTCCCACAGAAAGAGAATGAGTCTTGTTTTCATGTGAGATGCCATGACTCAGTTCAGCTTCCCTCAGACGTTTTTCTACTTCAGCTTGGGATATTCTCCTTTGGCGTTTGTTTGGAACTTCTAACAATTCTCCAGTGGAAATGTTAGATGCTCCATCATGTGCTGAATTTGTGCTATACTCATTACTTAGAGTTCTTTTAGTAGCCGCTGATATATCCATACCCAGTTGACCATAGAAAGCACTTAGTGCAGCCATAGCTACTGTATCATTACCGAAGGCTCCTGATGCCATTAAGGCCTGCCTTTGTTCATCACTAGAACACTGAGCAAGATACTGTCTTTCTAAATCTGTAACATCTTGAGGATGCTGCTCTATTCTCTGCTTGATTCCTGCCAACATAGCTAGCTCTCCCAAATTTCTCTGAGTCATGCCTAGCTCAGATAAATTCATGTTCTGAGCTGCCATTAGTGCTTTCATATATTCAGAGGCAGTGGTTCCTTGAACTAAAGAGCTTTGTGGTGCAGACTCTACTGACTGTGTCTCTAGGCCTGAGGAGGAATTACTCCAAGCTTTCTGGGAACTTGAAGGTTTATATTTAGAAGCTGGAAGTCGTCTTCTCATATTTCTAGCACATGTTCCTAAATCTTTCTTAACTGCTTGCTAGAGAAGAAAAACAAATTTTAGATTAAGACATCTAGCGACTAAATTGCAAATTGCATCAAACTAAGACAACATGTAGCAAAATATAAGGTTTTGGGGAGAGGGGGGGGGGGGGGGGAACTAAGGTTGGAGAGAGAAAATTGACTTTAGAAACTAAAATATATTTTAGAGTAATTATAAGTATTATAAGTTCATAAATATTTATATAGTTAGCATTAAACATTTTCAATGTATCTGCATAGTTATAAATAATTTAGACAATAAAAGCAAATATTTTTGATTTATAGTAACAGCCATCTTTTTTTATATAAAAATGCACCCAGTTATGAATAAACAGCTTTGGAATCTAAATAATTTGAAATTATTTTCATCTTCAAGTTTTCTTAACTATTTCACTACAGCAATCATAGATATATCAACAAACAAAAATGAAAAGACAAAGCAAAAGAGATTGTAAGTCAGCACAGAGAGATAGATCCAACTAATATTTTAGTCATCTACTAGATTTGGGTGTTGAAACAACAACATGCTAACAAAATTAACTCTTTATTAACAACTATGCTAATGTATAACAAGGGCATACCTTGATATCTTTAACTTTTCATTCCATACAAAACAAAATTATACAAAAAAAAAAAAAACAATAACAAAAATTATTTTTAAAAAAAACTATTTGCTTAAAAACAACATTAAATGAAAAAAAGAAAAAAAAAACATTGAACATTAACTGTGTAACTGAGCTAAAATTGAAACAACCAAACTAGCCAGCTTAGACTTGTGAAATGTACAACATCAATGACGATCTTGTCTGAACTTGTAGGAGCTAAAAGATGCCACACAAATGCTAATACACACAATGAACATCTGACAAAGTAAGACTACAATTTGATTGGTACACAAATTGTACGCAGGAAAGGAGAACACATTAAATGACACAGGACCCTACACATCTAGGCTTACTAGACTAACGAGCGCTGGGAAATTCTGAAGAACAAGCTCAGCGATGCGCTCATAGTCTGGAGCAGTCCACCAAAGTTTCAGGGCCAGGAAAAATTGGGTCGTCTCACGGATGATTTTGGGCCTTGCAGACATTGTGTTACCAGACTCTCTGGCACGAATGACGCTGTCAGAGTAGGGAGGGGTGGGAAGAGGGTCAGGAAGGGCTGTGGACCGCCAAATAGCCATAGCAGATAATCTGTCAGTGCTGGACTGTGTAGCTTCCTGAAATGGATGAGCCAGAAATCATCCTCCTCTGAAGTCCAGACTCAAAATAGATTTAACTTACTATGTCATTATTTATCAACCACAGAAATGACTTTCAACATATACATTCAACAAATATTAATGAGATCATATGTTACTTATGTTATGTGTGAACAAAGAATGATACAAATGTCATACAATTTTTTGTTTAAACATTGACCAAAGCACTAAAAATAGCAGAGTAAATAAGAAAACTTTTTTTCAAGTGTCATTGTAAAAACACAACATGCTTGGTTAATTTTAAGAATTGTATTACTAAATATCATGCTATTTAAAGTGAAACAGATTTAAGGCAAAAGTCACAATTTAAAGTTTTATTCTTATTTTATACATTATCATAAAATCATTGCCACATGTCAATCTGTACATATAGAATATTTCAGCACACAAAAAAACTAATTTTTCAGCGTGAAGTGAAGTCTTAGTAGTAGGTAACTAATGTTGTTTTCTTTTATTCTGACAATGTTTCCTTTCATGATAATTCTGACAAAATGATCAAATTTATAGAAAACTTGCTTTTATGCCTTTAAAAAAGCTCAGCAGAAATTGTTTTTTACAAATACATGATGACCTCTATGTCAAAGTCTTCAGGATGCAGTAGTCAAAGAAATTTAAAATAAATGTCATCTTCATTTGGTTCATTAAAATTAAAAGATGAAAAGTTCAGCAGTTTCTGTGGCTATCATGTTGTCATTACAGCTTAGTTAATGATGTCTTAAAATCCTTGAGTCAAAATGTCAGCTTACACTATTTACCGTATTTTTCGCCGTATAAGACGCACTTTTTCTTCTCCAAAACTGGGGGGGAAAAGTTGGTGCGTCTTATACGGCGAAAAATACGGTACGTTCAGAATCTTTTTTTTCTAGATTTTCCTCCTTTAAAATTGGGTGCGTCTTATATGCCGGAGCGTCTTATACTGCGAAAAATACGGTACATTTCTAAGACAGGCTAAGTGGACATAAATTAACTCTTGTGTTGCTACAGCTTCAGTTACATAAGTGGTTGAGCTTGTGGTTTTGTCATACTAAATCATCACATTTATTCATATGTACATTGGTTTTTTTTTTAGATTTAGATATTTTATAAAAAAAGGTCACATTTAAGACTAAGAATAATTGTAAGCTCAATAGAAAGTATTTTGAATTTAATTTAGAATTAAATTCTATTTCTAGCTGCTTCTAAAAATAAGAACCTTATCTAGCCCTTAATTAAGAAATTATTTTTTAAAATGTTAACTGCCTACAGGACATACAAAAAAAAAAAAAAAAAAAAACATACTCAAATCAGGAACCCAAACCCAATCTCTTATTAACTCATTGACTGCAGTGGTTTTTTTTTGGTTTTTTTTAATGCGTTGTTTTTTTTTGGGGGGGGGGGATGTTTAGAACTTGGTTAAAACAAAAATTTATAGTAATACAAGTACCAATGATTAATATATTTGGTATCAAATTAAAGGTAAATGAAAGGAGAATGTGAAAATGTAAACATCTTGCCATTTAAATAATATGTAATCTAAATAATACAACCCTAAAAAAATGGATGGCAGCTTTAGAACGTAAATCTAGATTTTTATCTATGCATTACCGCTGAAACAGCCTATTAGAATATTTACAACTTTATCAAAAAGAATAGTAATAAAACAGTCAAGAACTGATGACGAATCACTAATTATAGTACTATAGTGAGCAAACAGTCAAGAACTGATGACGAATCCTTGATGATATTACTATTTTTCTAAAGCTTTCTAGTTAGCAAAAAAGAGAAAGTTATTGTACTCAAATATTGTATATACAACTGAATTAATGGGATTTAGATCTACATTTCTCTTCTTTTTTATTTGCCTAAGAGCTATAATTCTAATACCAGACCGTGCCAGACATAGGCTAAGAAGAGATATATAAGTGTAGATCTTGAGCTAGCCAAAGGACAATACCAATTCTAATTCATTTTACCCATGATCTAGACCTAGATTTTAATTTATTACCAATTCATTTGTAATAAATTATGGATCTAGAATAGTTTTATATATTATTATTGGACTACTTACAAGTTAGCATGCAACTTGAACCAGTATAGCCATTGCAATGATTTCACAATGATAAACAATACTAAAAATAATTGCTAGAACTAGGCTAAAAAATGTCCACAATGAATAATTATTGGATTATTTCTGTTGTTTTCATTTCTTAATATTAGATCTAGAGATCTATCTAAGATCTAGAGATCTATCTAAGATCTAGAGATCTATCTAGATGTAAAAAGCATAGATCTAGTCAATTTTAATATATTACATTCCTTGCTTATCTTAAGGACAATACTAGATCTATATCTAAATACCAATAATATCTACACTGAATCTAGATCAAAATCTTGATTATCTATTTATTTGTGATAAATTATATAATAATTATAAATTTTCTTCAGTAGTGGGTTGTGGGTATCTACTGCTATAATTGTTTTAGTATTGTCAATTTCAATCTACACTCTACCTCTAGCCATATGACAATAAAAGATCTAGATCTAAATACTAATTGATAAACAAATCTGCATCATCCTAAATTAAATCTAGACCTGCCTGGATCTTTTAATCTATTACAGATCAAAATCTTCATTATGGGATAAATTATTTAATCTCTATATATAATTCTCTTCATGGCTCAAGAGTTTGGACAAAAAGTAAGTAAAGGAAAGATCACTCTTTTATTTCTGCAAGTTGGACTAGAGTTACCCATACGAAAAAAAAAAAAGAGGGGGGGGGAGAACAAGTAGTAATTACCCATCACAAAATAGAAGGGCCAGACTTAACCGTTGTGACCAATTTTTATTTCTACCCCACGTAGTTTTAGCGGAGAAAAAAAGAGGGGGGAGAGGAGAAATTACTGTATTGACCCGTCACTAAATAGCAGGGCTGGACTAAACTGTTGTGGGGCCCTGTTCAAAATGGATTTCGAGTGGCCAAGTTTGGGTAGGGATATGGTTAATAAGTAAAATTTGAGAGTTTGTATTAGAATATAAATTTAACTTTGCATTTTATTCATTCATTACTATGTACAGAACTACTTTACGAGCCTTGCATGCAGCGAAGTCATACAGTATATCATAATTTTATTTCCTAAATAAATCACACTCAATAGCAAGAATAACCAAATGTTTCAATCTATCTACAAGAATTGTTGACCTCAAGTAATTCTTCATTAGTTTGACGTGCGAGAAGCTTCTTTCACCAGATTGCACAATTACGGGTAATGCATAATGCCGTTTTTATTTATTGCGCGTAGGATTGGCGTTTTCCCATATTGAATGACACCCCATAATGACAATTTCTGTCTATATATTTCATGAGATTTGTATGAGTTTTCAAAAGATTTGTAATAATTTTCGGAGATTTCCATGATTTTTTCATATATTTAGCAATTTCAGGAGATTTCCAGGAGCTCTGTTATCTATATGTAACATTTTCTTCATGGCTCAAGAGTTTGGACACCAAGTGATGGAAAGATCACTCTTTTATTTCTGCAAGTCGGACGGACTAGAGTTACCCCACGTAATTTTAGAGGGGAAAAAAAGAGGGGGGGGGGGAGAACAAGTAGTATTCACCCGTCACTAAATAACCATTGTGACCAAGACCAAGAAGAGAACAAGTACTCTATTCTGTATTCACCCGTCACTAAATAGCAGGGCTGGACTTAACCATTATAGGCCCTATGCGAAAAGGATTTCACATGGCCCAGTTTGGGAAGGGATACGGATAAAAAGTGAAAATTAGGAGTTTGTATTAGAAAATATATTCGTCTTTGCATTTTATTCATTCTTTACTACGCAAAACATTACTACACGAGCCTTGCGTGTAGTGAAGTCATACAGTATATCATAAGAATTCTGATTCCTACATAGATCACGCTCAATAGCATGAATTACCAAATTTTTCAATCTATCTACAATAATTGTTGACCTCAAGTAATTCTTCATTAGTTTGAGTCGCGAGAAGCTTCTTTCCCTAGATTCCACAATTAATGGTATATCAAAATGCCATATATTTATCATGCGTAGGATTGACGTTTTCCATATTGAATGACACCCCAAAATGACAATTTTTGTCTATATATTTCAAGAGATTTGTATGAGTTTTCAAAAGATTTTAATAATTTCCAGATATTTCCAGGAGCTCCTGGTAAAATGGCAGGAGGCTGCGTGAAATCTGTTATAAGTTATAAAATGCTTAAATTTTATAACTTATACACCTAGAATCAGCGCGGGTCGTATGAAAGTGCGGGGCCCAATGCAGTCGCAAAGGTTGCAGTGGCCTAAGGCTGGCCCTGCAAAATAGCGGCATATGCTACGCCGCCAGTCTAATAGTATACAATAATTATAAAGTTTCTTCAGTAGTAAACATAAAATCAGTCTAAATAAGGCCAGAAGTTTGTGATTTCAATGGAAACATAGGATGAAGAATCGTTTAAAAAGAAAAAAAAGCTAAATTGTTATTAGTTAAAAAGTTTGAGTTATAAATGCAACAAAACAGGTAGGGTAAAAATGTTAATCCTAGAGACGCCCGAGTGTTTTGAGATAGACAGATCGTCTTTAGGAGAGATGCACCACAGCCAATGAGTTAAGCATACCAGCAATACAGAGATGTAAATGCATGGGTTATAAAAGTGTAGGAAGGTCTTGGCAAGCAAAAAAAAAAAAAAAAAAAAAAAGGTGTGCAGAGAAGCCAAAGACAACACATTTTTTTTAGTTCAATAATTTAGGCTCTAGTGATGCTCATCAAGATTTTGTACATAAATAAAATAAATAGTAAATAAAATAAACAGCTATTTTGATATAACTGATTGTAAACTGGTGATCTACGTCTATTAGACAACACACTATTGGGTTCTCTTCTGTTAAGACTCAAAAAGTGTTTAAAATATCATTGGTTTTATTTGTCTACATACAAGTGAAATTTAACCCAAAAAAAAAAATTAAAACAAAATTTTTTTTTGACCAAGAAAAAGTCAGTAAAACCAAACTCAACAATATCTTCCAACAAAGCAATTACTTACATCAGGGGTTAAACCATAATCCAACCTTGAGCTCTCTGCTGCCAGGGCTTGGGCCATTTGGTCTGAATACATCTAAATAAATCACAAACATTGCATGACCATTCACTAAAATCAATCAGCCTTCACAAAAACTAGAAAAAGGATTATTTCTTATGTAATTAACTATGATCTTTTTCTTGTTCAATGCAAAAGAAATTTGGGCTGCTATGTTTTTTAGAAAAAAAAATCTGAAGCTTTAAAAAAAAAAAAGTAATTAATTAAAATATTAATATAGACTGTCTTTTGAAAATAAATCT
This sequence comes from Biomphalaria sudanica, assembly GCA_036873155.1. Taxonomy (NCBI): domain Eukaryota; kingdom Metazoa; phylum Mollusca; class Gastropoda; family Planorbidae; genus Biomphalaria; species Biomphalaria sudanica. The sequence goes on from JAZGLO010003003.1 coordinate 18,819, forward strand.
TCTAGTGCATGTAATTTGTAAACCTACACATTTGAATTCTTAAGAAAATCAATCAATAAAGCTATTTCCCTATTAAAACAAAACATCTTATATTAGTGTATATAGTGACAAGAATGAGATATTGAGGTACCATATAATATAGCATTGTTAAAACACTGCAATCTGAACCATTAAGAATAGAATGTAATATTGTTAACACCTGCCAAGCATTGCTAGCATCTCTAGATGTAACCATGGAATCTTTATCATAAACAAAATGAATTGGCGTGTCATCCTCCTCATCATCCATTGGTTCCTCTTGTTGTTGGTGATGATTACTGGTCACAGCAGTGTTTCCTTCTTCCTCTTCAATAGCTTCCTGTTTGTGGATCACATGTGAATCCCCCACTTTTACCTTATGCTGGCTCTGAGAAACTGGAGTAGCAACTGTATAAAACAAGTAATACAAGTCAACTAACAGTTTATACAAAAATGCTAACAACATTTTCAGTTCTGTTAATATTTATTAAAGCTAATTTAACCATAAACTTACATTCACAATTTCTAGATGATCCAGCAGTTGTATTTTGACTTTCAATTATGCTGGCCGCTGTCAGCAATTCATTACAAAAATCAGATGGGTTATTGTTGGCCCCACTGTTACTGCTAGAAGCTGTAGGAGACATTGAATGTACATAGGTCTTGTTGGTAGTATCTGAATGAGATGAGACTGGTGTATCCTGCTTCTGATCTAAATGAGCCATGCTACTGGAACCTTCTTTCTTACGCTGAGACACTTCACGTCTCCTAAAATTTCTGGCATACATTGACAAGTCAGTCCTTATTCGTTTCTGTAATGAACAAAACTGATTTATTTACAAAGCAAAAGCCATCTGAAACAAATAGCTACTAAACAATCAATATATATATATACATACATTAGCTGGGACTCCTGGTGTATCGCTGGTGTCTTTGAATTCTGGAAACAGTTCAATAACCAAGTTGGAGATTCTGTCATAATCATGGCTGCTCCAGTAATGTTTAAATTGTAGAAAAAATTGCACAGTTTCTCGTAAAACAGTTGGTCTGTCAAAAGCTACAGTCCCTAGCTGTTTAGCTCTCAAAACCTGATTCACAAAATAATGACATCAAACTTACAGATTACTGTTTTTTTTTTTTGTTGAAATGCATGTATATTTAAAGTGTGTGTGTGTGTGATTCTAAAAAAAAAGTATTAAGACAAAACTTTAGCCAATGAATTCAATGGAATTGAAATTACACAAACCATACAACTTATTGTGTTCAACAAGATAAGTAAGGGTGCAATATGTTAATTAGAGATACCTTTTCAGAGTACTGAGGTAAAGGCAAAGGATCAGGAAGTTCTTCTGAGGCAGCCATGCTTAAACGTAATCCAGCAGGAGTCACTGGCTTGCGATTATTCTTGGATTTTGATTGGACTTGTATGTTTGGTGTAGAATGACCGCTACTGGATACTTGGTAATGTCCACTTTGGTGGACTAAGAGATAAGTATTATTGTTACGTTCTGTTATGTGAAGAGACTCTTTTAATAATACAACACAAAACGTCAACGTCATAGATTACAATTAATTTAATCTTAATGAACACTAAAACCACTATCTAGTTTCTATTCCTCCATTTTTGGTTCTCCCTTTCAACACGCATTCGCATCGTTCCACATTTACACTAGCATGCGCACGTAACAGTTATAAAGAAATATTACACACATGCACAGTCCAAGTTATAAAAAGATAATGTAGTAAAAGAAAAGAAATGATCCATATTAACTAGGGATTAAAAGCTATATATGATACACTCATGTCCTACTAAAGCTTTTTAGTACAGATAAGCAAGACATAGTGCCAGGTGGTAGAAAGAGATGAGAGGAATGAAAATAATTCACAGAGAAGTTTATTTGCACTATTCTGAGAAGAAAAAAGTTTACTCCCAGATAAGAAACAATGATGTGAGGTGTTGCAGTTATACATGAGATAAAAGGACAGGGGATGTTAAAAGAGAAATGTGGTTGGTGTAATTTAAATAAGAATTTTTTTTATTTCATTCTAAGCCTGTTTGCATGGATGCAACATTGTCGTCTGAGTCTTAGTGAACACATAGATGAAAAATAGGATGAGACTGTAGAAACCATAGATAACTACACAATCTTCCATGTTCATAAGCGCTCTACTAGCAGAGTGGTTACCAAATTGGCTTGAGAAGCCTTAGAAGGCTTGAGTCATGAGCTCAAATTCAGGTCGTCCCCCTTCCTTTTTTTATTTCTATAAATGCTTTTTTATAGTTAGTCTAGATCTATTACAAGCAATTACATGAATGATCCAAACTAATTGACATAAGTACGATTAATATAAGATTTGTTTAAAAGTATTTTTTAAATATTTTCTTGTTTAGTTTTTAATTAGATCTAGATCTACGCTGCCTCTGCTCGGCCCCTACCACTCCTAGTAGATTCTAATAGAAATACTTTCAAAATCATTTTAAAATGTAGATCTAGATATCTAGACTAGATCTAGATATTGTTGTAACTCTAAGGTAGGCACTCAATGAAAGACAGGTGGTAACAATAAACTAGGTATTTATTTACAGTACAAACAGGCATGGACTTCAGCCATCAAGTCCCAGAATGTCCTATCTCAAGTGACACCAGTCCTCTGCTACCTAACTATCAATACAGACCACTGACACACTTCCCAGTGCAGCCCCAGGTCCTCAACACAGTTCATAGGTAGCACACAGAACGTTCTCTCACGTCAAGACAGCCTAGACTTCAATTAGGCTACTTTAGCAGGATCCACAACAGTCCTTCTTCCTGTCTAAACATGTATTCTACTACTTGTGTAGCTCAGGAGCGGAGTTACAACAAAAGTTCCATAGTCAACTGAATATTGCATGCAGGCAGATCAACCTTATTACTTAGGCCTTAGCCTTACGGATTTGTCACTTTTGTTTACATTTTTGACAAAGTAAAAGTATGGGAATAAGAGCAAGCACCATAATTAAAGAAATTTAACTTCTGATATTTCTTTTAAATTCGACTTTAAGTCTAGTAGACCAACACGTTATAGCAAGTGAAAATATATTTAAAAAGTCAGATAGCAAGCTGACAATCAGTTGGACTGGTGTTTGCCGGCAAGCCTTTTGTTTTTTTAACTTTGATTTTGCCAGCTACAGGTGGCGATCTTGTTTCTCTATATTACATAGAGACCCACACTCATTACAAATAATGAAAGTATTTCAATATTACCAGGTGTATCATTCCCAGCAGAAGATAAACTGGCTCCATATATGTCACTACTAGTGTGGTGTGTTGTGTAGCCTAAAGGAGGCGACTTGGCAGGTCCTAAGAAGTGTGCTACTGATGGCAACACAGTGGTGGGGGAGCTACTGGTTCGACCTGATGATGCAATATGCTGTATACCAGGAAGCTGAATGAGAAAAGGATGATATTACATTTTACGTCTCACTGGTGTATGCAGTCTTTTCAAGATTAGTTAGAAAATGTTTAAGTTGAATTCACTGAACAAGATTTATAACATTTCTAGATAATTAATTACTTTTCATTAAATGGTAAATCAAGATGAAATTAAACTGAACAGAAAGCAATCGCAATATGAACTTACAGAGTTATGAGAGCCTGAGTTAGATGGTGCCAGAAGAGAACTTATCACTGGCAGACGAGCACTGGCAGACATGTTCTTATCTGATCTTTTTTCTGAAAAATAAATTAAAAAAAAAAAACAACTTTCATTTACTGAGTTCAGATAAAGGTTTTAGAGCCATGATAAATTAACACAACCAGAAAATTTAATTCACTTCAACTATAAGATTTTAAAATTAAGCTATATTAATACATTATTATTGAGGTTTTTATTTAGTTTTCTTTATTAAAATTCTTTGTTATATGTCATGTATCATTAGGGTGATACAGTTGTTTTTTTTAGGGTTTCTGTAAAAAAAAAATTATGACCAATAGCCAACAGGGTAAAAAGATGACTAGTGTCAGTAGTCTAAAATACCTCGCTATGGTCTCTGATGAGGGAATGAAACCTGAACTACTAACCAGAATTGCACAGTCCACAGCAGCACTTTCAAAAATTAAATAATACGGAAAGACAAAGGCATAGCCCTCAAAACCAAAATCAGACACATTCTTAATGAAAAGTAATTAAAATCAAAATCAAATGCAGCAGTAATCAGAGACTTGCTATTTGCTGACGACTGTGCCCTAAATGCCTGCTCTGAAAATGATCGGCAGAGCATCGTCATTGACTTCTCAAGAGCATGCTCAGACCTTGGCCTTACCATTAATACAAACAAGACTGAAGTCTTATTACTACCTGCTCCTGGGAAAGCCTACTCGGATCCAAGCATCACTATAAATGGACAGGATATAAATGCAGTGGACAAATTCACATATCTTGGCAGCACACTCTCAGCAAACTGAAAAATCGATAGTGAAATCGACCAGCGTATCGCCAAGGCCAGTGCATCCTATGGCAGACTGTCTACAAATGTCTGGAACAGACGTGGTATCACCACAAACACAAAGCTAGGGGTCTATAGAGCCGTCATCCTCCCTACATTGCTCTATGCCTCAGAAACATGGACAGTGTACAGTAAACATGCAAAGAAACTGAACCACTTCCACATGACATGTCTGAGAAAAATACTAAATGTCAAATGGCAAGACAAAATACCAGATACTGAAGCCCTTCGAAGAACGTGTCTGCAAAGCATCCACACAATCCTGATGCAGTCACAGCTGCGATGGGCAGGTCACGTCTACAGAATGGAAAACCACTGCATCCCTAAACGACTCTTGTATGGCCAACTAAGCAAAGGAAAGCGCTCGCAAGGTGGTCAAAGAAAGCGCTTCAGGAACACATTCAAAGCTTCTCTGAAGGCGTTCAGCATAGACCCAGCCACCTGGGAGACAGAGGCACATGACAGAGCATCATGGCGTTTCGCTGTGAAAACTGGCGCACAGGTTGCTGAGGAAAAAAAAACAACGCTGGCAGAAGAAAAATGTCAGAGAAGAAAAACAAGGCAAATGACACTAGCTCCCGCTGGAATAACCTGCCCAGTGTGCGGCCGAACATTCCGGGCTCACATAGGTCTCACCAGCCACACGAGGAGGCTTAAAACCCCAGTGCAAAGCCCTCAGCCCCCTGGATGACAAAGTGGTCTTCATCGAACCACGATGGACCAACTATGTATATATATATATATATATATATATATATATATATACATTCTTACATATGCTTGCGAGTCTTGGAGGCTGACTGCAGAGCTAGAGAGGATCCTAGCAATGGAATTGAGATGCTAAAGAAGGATCCTAGGTATCACAAACCAAGAGATTAGAGCGACTTGACCCCAGCTAAAAATCTATGGCCATATTACAAGGTCTTCTGGGCTTGCAAAGACCTTCCTTCAGGGAACAGTACCAGGAAAAAGAAGAAGAGGCAGAGAAAGCGATAGGAAGACAACATAAAAGAATGGACAGGACTGCTATTGAAAGAGGTTCTATCTAAGACAAAAAGACATAGAGGAATGGAGAAAGACAGTCAACAGATCTTGCATGGCACCCCAATGGTCCAACAGACTAAGGAATAGGTAAGGTAAAAAAAAAATTATTATTATTTAGTGAAAAATACCAGAAAGACTAAGAATACTAGAATGAGCCACTTGTATATGATATATTATTATATATCTAATATTTTATTTAAAAAAAAAAATATAAAAAAAAGAGAAGCAAAATTTGTAGAAAGCTAACAAACAAAACAAAAAAAATACAGTTATCAATCTAATATGTTAAACTAAGATTGGAAACTCTTGAAGATATCATGAGTTATTATTAAGTTACTTTTCAGTCAAAATGGCTGAGTTCTTTCTGATTAAGTTTGAGAAAATACTTGACCACTTATAGGTTTTACATTACATTTAATTAGTTTTTTGATTGTCTGTATTTATTCAATGATAAAATCTATTACCAATATTGTTATTGCATAATCAGAAAATGTTTATGTAAACATTAGAATTTTTAAGACTTAGAAAATGTAATTAGCAAGATATAAATAACTCACTGTTTCTATTCAAGTGACTTAAATTTGGAGTAGGTTGATATGGGGAGCGCTCTTCTCTGGCTTTCTCAGGGTGACGAGTCAAATATTCCGATGGCTCACCTTCACCAGCCGCCACACTAGCAATTGTTAATAGAATGGCATCCAAAGACTTTGCAGATTTACTATTTATTGAATTATTGGAAGCAGTAACACTACTGGAAGTAGTCATCAGTGCTTTCTCATAGTTGTTATTTCCATTGGTAGACGGGCGCTTGTCTAAGCCCTGACTTCTATCATAATATCCTCTAGAATGAGAAAGATCATTAGAACTGCCACTTAGAAATGACTCAACAACTTGTTTTTCTATATAATGGGCATCAGACATAGCTGCAACTTCTTGAACGTGGCTCATGGAGTTGTTACCATCACTGCTCATTTTTTCATTGGAAACCATCTCTCTTGATTTCATGTCACTTTCTGGCATGCCTTGGTCTTCAGATTCCACATCCACATTGCTATCTTCACTCATAGCAATGTTTGGGTTTATATTTAAGGGAAGTGACTGTGGCGTGCGAGCAGGTGATGATACATTGTTAGCCTCATCCACATGCTCACCACCGTTGTCCTCTTGCATGTGATTGTTATCTAAGCCAGTAGTATTAGCGGTAGAGGAATCTTCATCATTTGAGGCAGAAGAACTGCTTTCCAAATGACTTCTTTCAGCTTCAGATTGCACTCTGTCTGAGGACATGTTTTCATACAAGGCAGCACTTGTATTTGTATACTTCAGAGTGTCAGCCAGTGTTCTAGATGCAGAGCTGTAGCACCAGCTGGCTGAGAAGGAAGGAAGTACACTGGGTTGTCCATCACTTTTGCCAATCACAAGGTCAGTGTTGAGTTTTTTTTTCATGCTGCAATAAATGAAAATAGAAGAGAAATTCTATAGAAATGGCATATAATATATATATATATATATATTTAGATAAAGCAATTTTAGAAAGGAGTATGTATTACATCAGGGGAGGGCAAATTACGGAACAGGGGCCACATGGGCCGAAGTGTTTTATGTGGCCCGTGGACACCTAAAGAAATCAAGTTTACACATTACACATATAAAAATGAAAATATATAAAAAAATAAATAATTGTAAATATCTATAGAAATTATTGAAACTTTTTATTCTTTTCTGATCACTTATAATGAAGTGACTAAAGAAACATTGTCTCTTAATGTCATTCTAAAAAGTTCAACGTAAACGAAGATTATTTTAAATGGCAATATTTCAAAACATTCAGTCAAAGACACAAGCCCAGGCCAGTTTCTATGAAGAACTGTGTGGCAAGTGTTAGGTTGGCTTGTACAAGATGGCAAGGGTAATAACTGATGGAGACAGTGCTTTGACTGAGAAAACAGGCTTTCTAATAAAATTAAGATCAATAATACAACCATAAACCATTACGGGAAAGTACACAAATCTGCATTGAATACCCAACATTTGATTTCACACATAATAAACATTTTCATTAAAAAAGGCATAGAGCCAGCATTAAGCAAAGGTAAACTATGCAGCTGTTTAGAGCCCCACACAATTATTTCGAGAAGAAAAAGCGAAACATGTCCTCACTGTTATAGTTGAAGTACACAAGAAGTTTTATAAGCTGCATAATTTTAGCTTCTTCGCTGTTAATTTATATTTTTCTATTTTATTTGGGGCCACAAAATTCACTTCGACTTGGGCATCAAATTATCCAAGACCGGCCCTGACTGGCAGTTCCGAAAAGTACTTGAAAATTTGGAAACAAAACATTCCAATGTTCGGTAGCACAGTAGTTTTAGCTGGCCTAGCTTTAGAAGAATATGGAATCTCAAGGAAAAAATTTTTAGGTTCTTTGAAGGACATTGACTGCGACTTTGTTACTTATATTTTTAATGAAGAGTGGAAGACAAACTTCATGTTTATCATCGAAAACATTACCATTTGTGTTTACACATGAAATGTTTTGTGCATCTTAGATCTTTTCAAACAAAGCGAATCCATTTCTTGAGGCCAGCGAGTGAATTTAGGCTTTATCATTTTCCTTAGCTGAAAGGTGAAACTATTTCTAGTGAAATGGTTGAAAAGTACAAGACTTATTTGGATTCCTTGATTGTGTAATTTGAAAGAAAATTTTAAGACGTCAGCTACTTAGAACCAGGTTTCAATACCCTCAGCTCACCATTTAATGCAGAAGCTGATTCAGCTCCAGATAACATACCTCCTAGCAAATTACGACCTTAAAGATAAGTTCCATTCAGTTCTTTTGCCGGAGTTCATGGGTGCCACAGCCTGTATATCCACACTTTAAAAAACTTTGCTGCTAAACTTTCACATTATTTGGAATCAAATTTATTTGTGAACATGCTTTTTTTTGTTTGAAAATTATCAAGTGAGGGAATAAGTCGATACTTATTGATGTGCCCAAAAAAAAAAGTAAAAAAAATATCAAATATCACTTGTTATTTACTTCACATTAAGTACAACTATATATTTGTGGTGAAATGTGATGTAATCAATCATTAGTAAAATTTTAAAAAATCATTTGTAAAATTAGTTCAAGAAATTGCTAAATCTTATTATAATTCCTAAATGGGCTTTGTTGCTGAACATAAAAATTATATAAGTGTCAGATGAGAAAAGCCCAATTTGTAAGCTTTATACAAAAATGCATTGTAATTAGATGTAGTCTAGACATGGTTTATACAACTTTTGTGAAAATGAATTCCAGACATTTATCTTATGTTTTCCAGACTCACTAACAGTAAAGTGGATGGCTACCTGAGCATGCTATATGCACACTGAACTGCTGTATTCATGGTCTTGGGTTCAAACCCTGCCAATGAGGTAGTTCCGAATCTCTGACCTACTTTATAAAAAGTCATGTGACTGTGGTCTTATACATGGCAATATCTTCTATGATAAGATATAGATCTAGATTTAGTGCTAGCCTAGATCTAGTAGTCCTACTAAATAATCATAAAAATTAGTGAATTATTGCATCACATACTTTTTATTACTTAAAGATGTATAGATCTAGACTATTTTCATATTTACAATGAAATTAATGAGGTCATTAATGTAAACAACACACCCACCTGACTTAGAAGAGCTCCGGAACTACCTCATATCTAACCCCTGCCGTCCTGTGGGAGGTTTGGACTAGGGTGTAATAATAATTTTCAATTATGAAGGAACATACAAAACAAGGGGAAAAAAAGTCACTAATCTTGTAGCACTTAGACTTGGACAATTTAATATATATAGTAGGCCTATATTGTTTAATAGGCCTAACTTAGTTGTAAAATCAAGACTTATTTAGACTAGCCTAGGTAAGAGGGCCTACCTCTAATATTTATATAATTCTATTGGAGGAGATAAATAAAGATCTAGAGTTAGAGTAACTGTATTGAAATTGAAATTTAATTTATAATAGTGGCTTACTTATGTCTACTTCACAATAGGCCTATGCCTATGTCAATATCGACTTGTTTTGTTGTTTTTTTAACAGGGTAAAAATTGAAAATATTGATATCTAGATCTAAATCTATATCATAACCATGCTAGATTATAATTATAGATGCTAAGTATGCTAGATCTAAATCTAGACTTAGATCAAGACTAAATCTAGTAGTAAACCTAGTAATCTTAGTCATTTTCGTTTTTTGAGTTTAGATTCAAGATCTATGTTCTACATTAACTAGATTAGAGGAAAAAAAGGGGGAAGGGGCGGAGGGAATCGTGCATAGATCAAGACTAAATCTAGTTGTAGACCTAGTAATTTAAGTCCTTCTTGTGGCCTAGTCTTTTAGTTTAGACTGAAGATCTAGATCTATATTCTATGTTGACATCATTGACAATATATGTTTTCTTTATTTAAGGGAAGTGGGGGAATTTCGTGCATGTATAAATAAATCTAGGCCAAAACTAGCTTCCCGACCTATGGTAGCCTAACTGAAATTTGATCGACCATCTAGTCCAGGATAGTCTAGGCCTAGATCTATTACTAAATTTGATTTAAGTCTACAGTATACCGTCTAGAAATTGGCTGGCATTTCACCGACAAGTCGTGATTGCGCATGCTTTCCCCTAAAACAATAGTCTCCATAGATCTAGTAGGCCTAGTGGAAGCCTCTATGCCCAACTAGATCTAGCCGCCTAGCGTTTTACCAGTTACAGCGCCTGAATGACATCAGATAAAAAATTTTTTTTTCAAATTCCAGACCGCGTACGAACCCTGCCAGATGAATTATCTAGATCTAGCCTATATAGTAATTCTTGACCACCACCTTTGTTAGGCATTATGCTGTTATTATTGTAATTTAATTTTTAATAATTGTTTTTATAATTGCTTTTAGATTTTACTTTTGAGTCCTCTCTCCTGAAGGCTTTCTACTGAATGCCCCTTCCTAATCCACCTTAGGTAGACCCACTTCCACTACAGCCCAACATAACCAACACCCTGTACAGAAGTGCTGAACAACTGAAGAAAGCACTGGCACTGTCTGCAAAAGAGCTCACAGCTCAGCAGCAATAAAGCTGGCTAGAAGAAGAAGAAAGCTTTCTAAATTTAGTGATGTTACTAAAGGTGTTACTCTACTCAAATGTGAATATTCATTTGTTATGAATCTCACTGCTCTATTTTGTGTCTGTTCCAGTTTATTAATGTTTTCTTGAGTTGAGGGGTCCTAAACAGAGGATGCATATTCATATATTCTATTATTGGCCAAACCAAGGTTAAATAACTTGTCAGTTTTATGTTCTTATTTGATTTTTAGAAATTTATTTTAATAAACCCTAGGGCCTAATGCTTGGACTTTTTAAATAATATGAGTATTCCATGACAGTTTTTCATTTATTATAACACCTAGATATTTTGCATTTTTAGTCTGTGTTACTGGTTTACCATGAATAAGATAAGTGGAATTTATTTGTTTTAGTTTTTTTGTTACTCTTAATAACTCACATTTTTCTGGGTGGAAAGACATGTTCCAATTTGATTCCCATCTCTTTAATTCATCTAATTCTTTTAGTAAAAGTTCTTTATCTTTTGTGTTGTTTTTATTGTTCTATTATATTATGCAATCGTCTGCAAATAATCTGACTTTTATTCCTGAACTAATGCTATTTGGTAAATCATTTAGGTAATAATCTAGATATATATTTTTTTATCAAGGGTCTAGATTCTTAAACTGAGTAGGACTCTCTCTATATATCTTATATATATAATATAAATACTCTAGAATTACATATTTATGATTTTTTTTTAAATTTAATTTTATGTTCTTATCTTATATAATACAGACGTTACTTCAAAAAAGAAGATGATTACGTCCTACGCGTCATGCATTTAGTCATGCATATTAACCAATGACTTAAATTCTGCCAAGTCACTGGTTTTTCTGGCTAGCTCAGGCAACCCATTCCATGCTCTAATAGCACTAGGGAAGAAGGAGTATTTGTACAAATTTGTCCTAGCATATGGGAAGAGGAATGTGCCTTTATTTTTGTGTCTTCGAGTATTTTATTAGATTTTGTTTTTGTATTTGAAGATTATGGTTCAGTGTTTTATGTATAATTGCTACTCTACTTTTGAGTCTTCTGTCCTGAAGGCTTCCTAAATTTAGTGATTTTACTAATGGTGTTACTCTAGTCAAATGTGAATATTCGTTTGTTTTGAATCTCACTGCTCTATTTTGTGTTTGTTCCAGTTTCTTAATGTTTTCTTGAGTTGAGGGGTCCCAAACGGTGGTTTCATATTCTATTATTGGCCTAACCAACGTTAAATAACATTTTAGTTTTATGTTCTTATTTGATTTATAGAATTTCTTTTAATAAACCCTAATGCTTTGTTGGATTTTTTTTATAGTTTCATCAATATGTGGATTCCATGACAGTTTTTCATTTATTATAACACCTAGGTATTTTGCGTTTTTAGTCTGTGTTACTGGTTTGCCATGAATAAGATAAGTGGAATTAATTTGTTTTAGTTTTTTTGTTACTCTTAACAACTGACATTTTTCTGGGTGGAAAGACATGCTCCAATTTGATTCCCATTTCTTTAATTCATCTAATTCTCTTTGTAAAATATCTGTCTTGTGTTGTTTTTATTGTTCTTTATATTATGCAATCATCTGCAAATAATCTGACTTTTGTTCCTGAACTAATGCAATTTGGTAAATCATTTATGTAAATTAAAAATAGTAGTGGACCCAAGACTGTTCCTTGAGGTACACCTTGAGTTTACCGTTATTGGTGTTGATTTAGAGCCATTTATTATTACAGTTTGTTCTCTCCCTATCAGAAAATCTTTAATCCACTGATGCAGTGGACCATTTATGCCGAAATATTTTAATTTTTTAAGCAAACTATGGTGGTGAACTTTGTCAAAAGCCTTGGAAAAATCTAGTAAGATAGCATCTATTTGTTCACTATTATCTAAACCTTTTGAAAAATCATCAATTAGTCCTATTAGTTGTGTTTCACATGATCTATATTTCCTAAAGCCATGTTGGTAAGGTGTGAGGACATTTTGTTTGTCTAAGTGGTTTATGATGTTGCTACATATTATGTGTTCTAGGATTTTACATGTGATGCTGGTAAGTGATACTGGTCTGTAGTTTCCTGGGTCAGATTTTTCTCCTTTTTAAAATAGGGGGGTGACATTAGCTTCTTTCCAGTCCTCATCTTTTAATGGCGCTATGCCTGTTGTTTCCATTTTCTTAGACTTAATGTATGACCATAGGTTTTTGTTGTTATCTTTAGATATTATATTGTTTATGTATTCACTCTGCAGCTGTCTGCTTACTTTTTGGGTTAGGTGTTTAATTTTTCTATACTTTTTGTAAACTCTTTCTGCCTTGGTTTCTTTAAATTTTGTCATCTAATAGTTAATATAAACATATGTATTAGATCTATAATCTAGAGATTTAATCAGATTTATAGATTCTATTCTAGATCTAGTGAAATCTAGTGTTTTCCCCTCAATAACTATAGACTATATATATATTTTATAATATAGATCTAAAAGATATTTAGTTAGAAACCTAGATCTTAAGATTTAGTCTAGAGTATAGATCTTAAATCTAATAAATTAAAAATCAGTAGCAGTTTAAATCTAGATCTATAATTAGTTTTCTAGTAGCCCCATTAAAATGAAGATCTATAATAATAATATTGCATGATTAATTTATTACAATTACAATCAATCATAATCAATGCACTTTATGATAGTTTATGATTCTATTTTTATTTAGAAATAATTTAGATCTAGAATCTAGATCATAAAATAAATTATGGTAGATCTAGATTCTAGAATCTAGTCTAATTATTAGATCTATTTATTCCAATAATCTTAAATGCACTGATGAAAATGGGAATAATGGGATATAGAATAGTTCTGGGTCTGGATTTATGTTTACAAATATTCATATTAACATTTAACCTTGAACACCTAAACGTCTTTACGGTAAAATGAAAGGTGGATGTTTCCCTAGCTCTTTGTGTGTTTTACAAGATCTGGGTCACTGCCACACACAACAAACCTTGTTGGTATGCTAGGCTAAAAAATATTTATTATTTTAACTAGATCTATCTAGACAAGACTCTACTAGCCTTATTTACTATTAATTTTTAAAAACCATAAATGTACTATCCTTTTATCGCAAAATATCATAGATAGCCAAGACACCATATGCTAGCAATGCCGATTGTTAATAAAATTGTAAAATTACTTCTCTACAGCTAAAGTAAAGTCTAGCTGCGCACTACAAGCCACTCGCCAAGCTCCAGGCTCAACACTCAAAGAGTGCGTGTGCTCAATCGGCAAGCAACCGTGCTAATCATGTAAACATGACAGCAAAATCAACATACCACAGCAAACAGATATTGTTAAGCTTGTTGTTTAGGAATCCTTCTTTTCTGATATCTGTGTAAATGTCATAAATCAACAAGGAAACTTGTCTAAATCCACTTTACGAATTCGACATATTAGAAATTATAACTAGCACAATGGCGACACACCGTACTTTAGTCGTATCGCCGCTAGCACAGCTGTGTATGGCGATTGGCGTGTCGATCAACTCGCGAGGATTTCATTGGTCTATCGAAGTTAACTAATTACGTATGTCGACCAATCATAATTTGTATTTCTAGTATATTGTCGTTAAAATATATGGATTTCAGGAACAACACTATTCTGCTATTCTGTATATATGTACAATGATTAGACTTATTTAATGTTTTAATGCACGACACATAGGTTTAGACTTATTCTTGACAGCGTCTTACCACAAATCATATTGACATTAATTTTTGTCTCGATCTGTACATTTAAAAAAAATCTGGTTAAGACTAACAGAAAGATCTAAATCTATATATCTATATAATAAAATGTTAAAAATGAAAATTAGATTTAAAAATTGTGTAGACAAATTTAATTATAACAAGTCTATTATAACCGCAAAAGTTATAATTTTCACCAGTGAAGAACATTATTATATATATCACAGTGAAAAGAAGTGGGGCTTTTAAGGGAAAAAAAACTTGCTCCCTTAATGTTTTTTGCATTCTGTTTCCAGGAGATGGGTACGGTAGAATTAGTCCGTCAATGTTCGAATTTGACCTGCGGCAATGATCTTGAAAAATAACCCGATTCATTTATCGCGGATCAGTAGGCCCGGGTTAATGTCTAGATCTAGATATGCCCTCTGAATTTCATTCGTGTATTGGGGTACACAGTAGACAGTACACTTTTCCGCGAATAGCAGATTCGAGCAACGGCTGAACAATGACTGCATCATCACTGCAAGGCTTCCTAGTATAGTAGTATTTATGCTTTCCACACTTTAAATTTAATTTTTACTTTATATATATATATATATATATATATTATATATATATATATATTATATATATATATATATATGTCTTTTCTCTATAATATTTATAAGATCTATAGGCCCTAAATGTTAAACACCTAACAGAAAAATACTTTTGCAATACCATTGTAGTGTCAAATCAGCAGCGTCGATCAACCGACAGTCCGGATAACCCAGACACACCCCGGGTTAGCGACGAAAACTGTACGTGGTTTCAGAATGATACCAAGCATGAAATAATTGGTGCTGTCAGTCATTAACTTAATGTTATCATTAAATGTTTCTTTTATTGTTCGTTACACTCTTCAAACCCTCGCGGATCCACTGTGGGGACAGACCGCCAGCTGGCGATATATAGAGCGCGAACAATAAAAGGGGGGGGGGGGCACCAATGATAAAAGTTTTTAAAACACTCCTGTACACTTGGAAGAATTTAAGTCATGGTTAACATGCATGACGCGTAGGACGTAATCATCTTTTTGAAGTAACGTCTGTATTATATATATATATATATATATATATATATATATATATATATATATATATATATATATATATATATATATATATATATGGCTCATTTTGTCTCGAAAGGCAATGGATGCGCCCAAATGAGCCACTGGTTTTGGTTTAATCTTGAGACGGGCAGAATCTGGTGTGGCTAATCAAGCCAATTCTAGAACGGCAGGCTTTGCCACAATTCATACATGTGTATGCCTCTGATTCAGGGCTAGCGAACAGGGCAGCTTTCTTTTTTTCCCTATTGATTAAGGCCGCTTCAATTCTTTTGTTCTCAGCGAGGGTTGTCCCAGCACGCACAGTCTGTCTCCATGCACTCCGGTCTTTGGCTATGTTTTCCCACATACTTTCGATGATGCCTGTGGCTCTCATGTCTCGCTTGCAGACATCTCTATATGTTAGTATGTATGTGTGTATATGTGTGTGTGTTTAAAACGTTTTTCCTAAACCAAATGTTGCTTTTGGTAAGCCAGAAGATGATTAACAATAAAAAAAAAAAAAGCTGGTGCCATATCACCATTTATGTCCTTCCTGCAACTGAGGTACTGCCATATGTATTGAATTACAATACATTCCTTTGATCATATCAATAAGGTTAAAAGAGGCGCGAGCAACATCAAATAAAATGGGTACACAGGAATGTTTCCCGAAGAAACCGGAGGCCTACATCTGCCCTGGTGATGCTGCAAAGTAACGTTATTATTCGTCTCTGGGCGCAACTATTATTATAGTTCTCAGAAGAGAAGCCAATTATATCTGTCTACTATATATATCATGGGCGTAGCCTTGGGGGGAGGGGGTTTGATCTAACCCTCCCCCGAAATACTCCCCCCCCCCCCGCCCCGTGGAATTCTCTGTTTTTTTTTTTTTATAGTTATTTTTGCTTTAATTTTGCTTATTATAAGTTTTATTTTAATTTTATAAACACCACTTGCACCACCACAGCCAAAGGTGTGTGTGTGGGGGGGGGGGGTGAGTTTAACCCTCCCTTTCTGGGTTTTGAGGTTAATACAAACTCTCAATAAACAAAAATAAAGCAAACGACAGTCACCAAATTCCATGAGTGGGGGGGTGGGTGAGTTTTAAAAAAGTTTTTTTTTTACGTTAACCCCCCCCCCTCTTCAATATAAAACTAAAGCAAACAATTAAGTCACCAGATTCTATGAGCGTAGCCAAGAGGGATTTTGAGTTAAAAAAAAACCAAACATCTAGAGGGTTTTGACTTTGAAACCCATTCCAGCTGGTTTTGAAGTTAAAATCCACTCTTCAATATAAAACTAATAAAGCCACTTACATCACCAAATTCTATAAACGTAGCCAGATAGAGGAGCTTTCAGTTTAAACCCCCCCTCAGAGGGTTGTGAGTTAAAACCCCCCACTCCAGTGGGTTTTGACGTCTAAACCTTCCTCTTCAATATTAAACTAAAGTAAACTACTGTCACCAAACTATGAGTGTATTATAGTCAATGGGGGTTTCGAGTTATACCAACCCCCAGAGGGTTTTGAGTTTAAATAAAACTCTAACAGATGGTTTTGACTTTATTAAAACTCCCCTTTTTGTTAAAAAATCCAAAGCAAACTACAATGACCAAATTTCATTATGAGGTTATGCAAGATGGGTTTAAGGTCAAACCCCACCCCCAACTTGTATGAAAGAGAAGCAGGATAATGCACTGTAGTTACCCAAGAATTTGCATTTTGTTTTAAATTCCAGAAATAATGCTCACAGCGCTCCCCCAGGCCCCAAACCCCATTTTTAAATCTGGAAAGCCTGGTGTCTACTGTCTCTCCACTAACTAAGGAGTCTATTATATAGCCCATATATGTGATGCCTTCCCCATCCCCACACCCGACTCCCTAAACAAAATCCTGGCTACCCCAATGATATATATAATATGCCTCATGGGCGTAGCCAGCGAAATGAAATCCCCCCAAGGGGGGGGGCGGAATTCAGTGACTGATTTTTTGCTTTCGTTTTGTTTATTTTAGGTGAGATTTTAATACTAAATCATCACTTACCACAGCACAGCGGAGGGGGTTTTGAGTTTTAAAAAATCCTACCAGGGGGTTTTGAGCTTAAAACCCCCTACCAGGGGGTTTTGAGATAAAAATCCCTCTTCCAGCGGGTTTTGAGTTTAAAACCTCCTACCATTGGTTTTGCAGTTAAATCCGCCTCTTCTATAAACAAAGCAAACAAAAAATGCAAACGACAATCCCCTTCTTCTTCTTCTTCGTTCTCATTGTTATGTTGGAGTGTTCAGATGAGTAGACCAATACATGAGATGAAATGCGCAGTGGTTTCCAGATCAGGGAGCTCTCCATATAGTTTCCTTTCTAGTGGGGTGATTTGGGGCCAATGTCTTATACGGGCCTCTTGGTATAGACAATCCCCGAATTCTAAGAAAACAGCTCAGGAAGATTTTGACTTTAAAACCGCCTCCAAAAATTACGATAAACCCCCACTCAATATAAAAAAAAAGCAAATTACACACTCAACATTCTATGAGCATAGCCAAAAGGGGTTTTGAGTTTAACCCCCCCCCCCTTCAGTTGGGGTTTGAAGCTAAAAAGTACATATTCAATATATATAAAAAAGCAAATTACACACTATAAAATCTATGAGCGTAGCCAGCCAAAGGGGTTTTGAGTTTTAAACACCCTTCAATATCTCTTCAATATTAAAAAAAAAGCAAATTACGCACTCAAGATGCTATGAGAGTAGCCAAAGGGGGTTTTGAGTTTAAATCCCCCTTCAGATGCTAAAAAAATACCTCTTCAAAATAAAAAAAGCAAATTACACACTAAAATTCTTTGAATGTAGCTAAGTTAATGAGGGGTTTTGAGTTTAAACCCCCCTCCTCCAGATGGCTTTTTTTTTTTTTTAATTTAAAACCCCTCCAGAGCGTTTTGAGTTGAAAATCTCTCTCTTCAAAATTATTTTCAAGCAAACTACAGTCACCAAATTCTATGACCGTAGCTAAATGGGGTTTTGAATTAAAAAAAACAACAACTCCAGAGATTTTTTAGTTTACAAACCCCTCAACAAATGATTTTGACGATAAAACTTCCCTTTTCTATATAAAATCTAAAGCGAAATACAGGCATGTAATTCCAAGAGCGTAGTCAAGAGAGGTTACAAATTTCTACCAGTGGCCGGGCTCTATTAATAAAGTGTGAATAGACATCTGCCGAAATTGAAAAACACTAAATGTGGCTCAACAAAAATGGCTAAGACAGATTTTAGGAGTCAGTTATAGAGATCGGGTCTAAATCAAAGAAATCATATGCCGAACTGGGAGTCGGACCCTTAGGTTGTGACAGAGGTTTTGCGGGACATGTTCTCCGACAAAATGAATTACGCATAATAAAAGTTGCAATGACATCCTAGTACAACTTGACGATGGTGGGCAATAGTAGTTTTTGATGGTGTACTTTGTTCCTCCTCTCCAGAGAAGTATTTCCTGCGTGTCGATGTCTGTATTGTTCTGTATTTGTTTTATTGTGGCTTGCGTGTCGTTTCTTATGAGGGTCATAATTCCCTGGCATTTGGTGCAAAGGCATCTGTACTGTGTGTAGCCTGTGACATCTTAGGCCTACAAAACAAGACAACAGAACTCCAACACATACTCAAGAAGCATGATATACACATAGCGCTATTGCAAGAAACACTACTGACCAAGAAAAAAAAAAACATGCCTATATACAGAGAGAGAGAGATGGCTATCTAGATCTACATATTATATAGGCCCGTAGGATAAGGTCATAGACATAAAATATATTTTATGATTATGGCAATGTCTATGTTATGGCCATAGACATAATATTAATTTAGTTCTAGATCTACTATATATAGTCTAGATCTATAAATATAAATGTCTATGGTTATGGCATGGATAGGGTCAAATCTCTAATGTTTGGAGATTTTGTTTCCAAGGCCATAGGTTAAGGCCATAAAGGGACGTCAATCCAATGTCAAATTAGGTTTTTTTTTATTATATAAAATAAATGCGAACTAAAGATAATTTAGTCTAGATCTACACTTAACATATAATCGAGTTTAGACTTTAATTTAAAGAGTGACGGTGAGTAACTAAGTCGTATAGGAGTCTAGATCATAATACATTGACTTTGACACATCAGCACATAGGTTTATAATATTTATATATTATATATTTGTTATATGGTAATCCTGTATATCAGCGTCCCGCGTTCATAAAATGCTGATAATTAGCCAGGATAAAATTTAATTCATTTTATACATGTAATTAGTGTTTTTAATAAATTTGGATTAAAAAAAAGAACCTTTACATTTTGAATGACATAGAGTAAAGTGCGAAGTTCGAGCAGCCCCGATTTGTCAGGAGGTTCGAACAGTTCACTTTTTATTGCTATAACTTTTTTATTTGAATGTTTACCAAATTACTACTATATTGCTACTGTGCATGCACCTTTTTTCTTTACTTCCGACACATACTATTTCCTTTTCCTTGTAAAGGCTAAGTTCATGGTGAGGTCAAACACAGGAGGTGTGGAGTTATTCTTTTTTACTACCCGGTAGTGAAGGAAATGGGCAATGGACTTAAGGGTATTTTTAAGTCTGATTGCTCATCAGCGTAAAGAGACTATTTGAAGTTGTGGAGGGTGGGAAATGGTGCAATGGATGGTGTTCTTGGGCTGGAGTAAAAAGAAAATGACTTTATAGTGAAAATTAAATTTTAAAACATGTTTTTAGATATATTTCCTTTGATCTGTTCGAACCTTCCACCAACCCGATCGAGGTTACTAACTGGGGAAAAATCCGCTCGAGGAAAAGTACGCTTGGCGATACTTACCCTACACCTCTTTGACTTCGTATATAATTTTAACTAAGCCTAGTGATACATTAAATCAAATCTATTTTTATAGAAAAAAGGACGAGGAATTCAGAGATACTATCAGTTTTTTAATAGGTCAGACCGTTACGGTGCTATAAAAATCCAAACTTGAAAATTGCTGCCAGCGGGCTTAATGCGCTCGAACTTCGCACTTTACTCTAAATAAAGTACGTTAGCTACTTTTAATATGATCTGCACACCGCCATTTTGTTTGTTGGTAATGTACAGTGGTGTTGCCAACTTGTAGTATTTTAAGGATCTTTTTTTTTTCACATTTTGTTTCCTAAAGGCTGTTGCAAGTGTACTAAAGATAAATAAAGTAATTAATTATAGAAACTAAGGTAAATTTTGATGATGGATAGATGGGTGGATGGATGTTTGTGGTGGTTATTTGCTTGGATTGATGGTTGGTTGCATGGTTGTGTTAGGGTGTTTAATGGTTGGATGTTGTTGGTTTGCTGTGGTTGGTTGAATGGATTGTTGTGTTAGGATGTTATTATTTTACTGTGGTTTTTCAGTTGGCAGTGGTTGGATGGTGTTGGTAGGTTGATTGTGGTTGATTGGATGGATTGATGGTTGTGATTTTTTTGTTGGTTGGCAGTGTTTTTTTTTGGTTGTGGTTGAATGGATAGATGGTTGGCTGGAAGGTTGTGTTAAGGTGTCTGATGGTTGGATGTTGATTTTATGTGGTTTTGGTTGGTTGGATGGATTGTTTAATGGTTGTTAGTGGTTTGTTGTTTTTTTGGTTGATTGACAGTGGTTGGTTGGTTGGATGGTTTGATGGTGTTGCTAGGTTGGTTGTGGTTGGTTTGATGGTATTGGTAGGTTAGTTGGATATTGTTGGTTTGCTGTGGGTGGTTGGTTGGTTATTGTTGGTTGGATGTTTTGATGGGGTTGGTAGGTTGGTTGGTTGTGGTTGGTTGGATGGTTTGACGGTGTTGGTTGGTTGGTTGTGGTTGGTTTGATGGTATTAGTAGGTTTGTTTGTTGGTTGGATGGTTTGATGGGGTTGGTAGGTTGGTTGGATATTGTTGGTTTGCTGTTAATGGTTGGTTGGTTATTGTTATTTGGATGGTTTGATGGGGTTGGTAGGTTGGTTGGATGGTGTTGGTTGTGGTTGGTTTAATGGTATTGTTGGTTGGATATTGTTGGATTGATGGGGTTGGTTGGCAGTGGTTGATTGAATGATTTCATGGTGTTGGTAGGTTGGTTGGTTGGTTGTAGTTGGTTTGATGGTGTTCTTATGTTTGCTGGTTGGTTGGATATTGTAGGTTTGCTGTGGATGGTTGGATGGTGTTGGTTGTTTGGTTGGAAGTGTATGGTTGGATGGTGTTGGTTGGTCAGTTGTGGTTGGTTTGATGGTATTGGTAGGTTGGTTTGTTGGATATTGTTGGTTTGCTGTGGATGGCTGGTTGACAATGGTTGGTTGTATGGTTTGATGGTGTTGTTAGGTATGTTGGTTGGTTGTGGTTGGTTGGTTTTGGTAGATTTGGATGGTTTCTTGGTTGATTTGATTGATTGGTTGTGGTTTGTTGTTTTTGTTGGTTAGCAGTGTTTGGTTGGTTGTGGTTGGCTGGATGGTTCTGTTACAGTATTTGATTGTTGGATATTGTTTGTTTGCTGTGGATGGTTGGTTGACAGTGGTTGGTTATGGTTTGTTGGATGGTTGTGTTAGGGTGTTTGATGGTTGGATGTTTTTGGTTTGCTGTGGTTGGTTGATTGGATGGTTCCGTTAGGCTATTTGATGGTTGGATATTGTTGTTTTACTGTGGATGGTTGGTTGTCAGTGGTTGGTTGGTTTTGGTTGGTTTGATGGTTATGTTAGGGTGTTTGATGGTTTGATGTTTGGATGTTGTTGATTTGATGTGGATAGTTGGTTGTGGTTGGTTGGATGGTTTGATGGTGTTGGTAGTCTACAGTCATTCTGTAGTAATACATCAAGACAACTTCGTAGACCCCAACGACAGCAATACACACATTCAAAACATCAAGAATATGTGGATGAGAGCTAAACGAAAATTAAAACACCAATTCTGAATTTATGTTCAGAACTGCCTTAGGGCATAAACATATTTTCTGTGAACTATTGGTGGGAATTACTGAATCATATCCTATGCATTGATGCTAACGTCAGTAACTGTTTTTAAAATGTATATATGTTTATGTATGTGTGGCATATGTGTTTTTTTATATATATGTGTCTGTGAAAAGAGCACGAACTTAATAATTTTTTTTTAACATCAACTAAATAAGTTTGTGTATTGATATTATAATACGGTAATAATTTTTTTTTGGTGACCTTTAAAAACATGTATTTTTGTGTTTTTTTTTCAAAGAGTATTGTTATGGTAAAATAAATATTAACATTACACATGGTTTACATTGTGTTTTAAGTGTTCCATTTTGTTTTTGTTTAATTTTTCTTGATTTAATTAGATCTAATAATAGAACGAGATTCCAATTCTAGGTTTACCTGTCTTCAAAATCATTAGGTTAAGTTTAATAATGTATCGGTAAATGTACGTGTGCAAATATTGGACTCCTTATAATAAATATAGGCCTTAAAATCGCTCAGTGTGTAGGTCCTAAAAGGATTAAGCCTATAGCACTGTCTACGCATGTAGGCTATTACATTATTTTGAAAAATGTGTTAGAGCCTACATTATATTAGTATTAAACTGTAGAATTAGGAGCGTCCCTTTTATAAGAGCATATATATTTTAAAACATTTTAACAATTTGATACATAAGTGGCATCCATTTGCTCCTTCCTGTGGCCCCACCGGTCTATTTTAGTACCGGGCATTTGCCAGTGGAGCCGCAAACTTCAATAAGGGCTTCATTGAAGAAAGATGTGAACGCAAGGAAGAAATTGTTGGTAGGAGTAGTCCCATGAAACAGTTGACTTCAGCTTGCAACGTGTCCAGAGCCATGGTTAATGGTTGCATAACCTTGATGTACTTGGCCATGAAAATTATTTCATTTGGGCGGAAACTTGTTAGAGAAAGTTTGCTGCATATGTCATTTAACACAGCTTCAGATTTTTTCTCAACAATGGAATAGACCTTGCCAACAGAATTATGAAATGAGTTCCATCATGTAGTATTTGGAACAGCAAGTGTTAAATTGGATAAATCATGCACCACTTCAGCTGCCTGTGGACTTCTGCTTGCTTTGTTCCAGAGTGCAGCGCATTTAGCAAAAGTGCTGCGGTTCAACTTTTTGTAATAAAATCATCATTTGCTTTTTCTGAATCAGAAACTGCTATAAGATTCATTGTGTGAGCTCCACAACGATGATGAGGTGGCAATGTAAATTCTGAAGCATCTTGGCAAGATTGCTTGTCATTTTCTAGAATGTCTGCAACATTAGTAAAGGTCACTGCTCCATCCTCTATTTGTGATAGCACTGTCTGTTTTGAGTCTGCAGGCTTGTCTCCAGCTCAGAAAACACTTTAATAGCCTTTACAAAATTTGATCCATTTTCAGTAACTGTGCATATAACTTTTTCAGTGATGCGGAATTTGGAGTGAATTTCTTCAAGTGTTGCAACAATCAAGTCGAAGGTATGTCTGCCTCGTAATCGTGAACATGCCAAAGCAGCTAATTTTCGTTCTAGTGTACTTATCTCTATCCAGTGCACGGTTACTCCAAAAAAACTTCGATTATGGGCTGCCCAGATATCATGCAGACTACAGTAACAAGTGACAGCTTCTGCTGAAGATCATCATGCATTGTCTTGTATTCGTCTTCAATGTTGCCTGTATATTAAAATTATACAACAAAAGCTCTTTTTTAAATTGCCAGAATAAACATTTTTTGTTTGTATTATTATTTTAAAAAATTTGTAATGAGATAAGATAAATGACATTTTATGCAAATAATGCCTTTAAGTACAAATCTGAAATCTAAATACCAATTACAAATTAATAAATCTAAATTCACTGTATATGTTGATAGCGAAATTATACAAACACAAATAGCAACACAATGTACTAATTAAATAATGAAACAAAACATAAAAAATATATTGTAAATACTACTACCAACCAGTGAGAGTCTTTCGTGTCATCACAGTTTTGCCGGGTTGAAGTCCAGTTACCAATTTAATGAATTCAGGTGATTCAACAACTGAAAATGCTTGCATGTCTCCGATAACAAAGTTCATGATCAGATCGTTTACATGTTGCTGTAACAGAAGTGCCACACTATTACTGGTCCATGAAGTTAAAGTTTTCTGTTTCTTCGCCACCGGTTCAAGTAATCCATTTGATGAAGTGACAGACCTCTTCAGTGTTGGTAACTTATCATGTGCAGCAGGATGAACACTCTAATAATAAAAAGTATTACAAAAATATAATCATAAAAAATAATAAATTGGTTTTTACAAATGTAAATGTTTTGAAACAATGGCATCGTCAGCCTATTAATTATATAATAACATAACTTTGCTAACCTGCAGATGTTTTTTGAGATTGGCCGCAGAATTGAGCGCACAGCTATAAGTCTGTTTCGTAGCTGGAGGACAAAGCTTGCAACGTACACGAACGTTTTTGTTGTCTATTTCAATTTTCGTAAAAAATTTGGTAAACACTAAACATTCAAAAGAATTTTCAATTTGCTTTGAGTCCGCCATTGAGTTTGTCAAAAATTAAATTAGCTTTTTTATCGCTCACAACCAACTAGAACTTCCTATAACCATAAACATAAAAATACTTAACAAATATTATTGATTGCCATAGGCTCGTTCAGGCGCCAATAAACACACATGCGCATGCGCACACATGATACAACAACGACCAAAGTAACTAGTAAAGTAACTAGCAATTTGCTTTACTAGTTACTGATAAAAGTAACTAGTTACTAAGACTAGTTACAGTTCAGTAAAAGTAACTAGTTACAGCATTAGTTACTTCAAATTGTAACTAGTTACTACCCAGCACTGTGTATTATGTATTTCAGTATTTGTATTGTGTAAGAGATACAAGATGTAATATAATTAAATGGATTCTAAGTAATGTAATCCATGGCTGGAGTTGCCAAGTTATTATGCACTATTTTATTATGATTAATCATTATTAAACGTTTTGTCTGCTGAGACGATTCTTGCTTCTAAATATATGATTATGTGTCAACTCAGTGAACATAGTGACACTACGCAACAACAAAATTGATCAGGATAAAGTTATTTAATGTTTGCACAAAGAACATTCTAACAAGGCCAGAAGAGGCCCTAATGCTATACAAATAAATATTTGCGTTATCAGCATATGTCAAAGATATGCCAGTTTTGAAACGAGCTTATGGACCTGATGTAATCAGAAGAAAAAGGGAACATTATTGAACGCTGGTGAACGTTGGTCAGGACATCGCCGATAGTCGTGTCCAGGGATACAAATACAATGGTGTAAACTTGAAGGGAAAGAACCAAGGAGTCCAAGCACATCATTCGCATCAACAATCGACCTTTTGCTCTCTTCTTGCGGCGGCCATAATCTTAACTTTCAGAGTGTTTAGCAGAAATATTATTTTGTAGTTTGTTGATTGTTCATGAACAAATGTCTTAATCCTTAGTTACGTTGATTAAGGCAAGATCTTTCATGAAGTACATTATGTAATGTAGTCAAACGGCCAATAGTACAGTACATACGTAAGGTACTATGTTTTGTAACAAAAATAAGACCAACAGCATTAGAGGCTGATGAGACTTTAGCATGATGTGATGTGGTATGGATATATAGCCTACACTCACGACCTAGGGCCCCGCATATGACAATTGCCCAGGGCCCTGTGCACTGCTAAGGCCGCCTTTGCCCATGCCTCCAGAGTAATCTGTCCAAGTCAGACAGCCATCTACAAATACAAGGCAGGACTATCACAGTAGGCCTACACATGCAAGTATCTTTTTTCCATAAATTGTGAGAAGTCACCTTCCAGGAGCTTCTTGTAAATCAGGAGGCCACAGAAAATATGTTATAAGTTATAAAATGGTTTTATTTTAATAATTTACACCTATGACAGTGCGTGACTCACTGCGGTTGCATAGGTTGCAGTGACCTAAGGCCGGCTCTGCAAAGTAGCGGCGTATGCTACACCGTGGGTCAACTAGCATTCAATATTTAATGTAAAACACATTTACTCAGATAATGTAATAATTCATAATTCAGTGACATTGAAAAGTAACATCTATTTAGCACAAAAAAAAATTTCATTGCAATAAATCTGAAAAAAAAGAACTATTTTTTTGTGGTCTAAATTATTTAGTCTAATATAATCTGTACGTTATTGGGTGTTTCTCATTTCTAGTTGGCACCACTTAATGATGCCAAAATTATTTTTGATAAAAAAATCTGGATTTGTTTTTGACACTCACATTCATGATTACCATATATAATATATACGTAATAACCGTAATAAAAGTGGGCCTTGGCATGATCCGCATATCATCATCTTATCATTATGATTATGCTATAAAGTATAATAATAATTCTTTTTTAAAGTATATCACATGACATGTTCTAAGTACATTATCATATGAATATGATATACTATGATATAGTCATAAATCTAATCAACTAGATTATCCTAGATCTATGTTACTTGTATGTATATCTAAATCTAATACCAGTAGATTCATTTATTTAATCATTATTTTTTATTTAATGTATTATAGTTCTAAATCTTCACCTTGCCTTAGCCATTACTGCCATTAGCCTTATTCTGTAGGGCCGTTGGGGCACCACACAAGATTCATCAACCGTCCTTCTCTATCAGTATATTTTGCCTTGGATAGAACCTCTTTCAATGGCGTGCCTGTTTTTTTATGTTGTCTTCCCATCGCTTTCTCTGTCTGCCTCTTTGTCTTTTTCATGGTTCTGTTCCCTGAAGTAAGGTCTTTGAAAGCCTCGAAGGTCCTGTAATATGGCCATAGAATTTTAGTTTCCATTTTTTTTTACATCGTGGGGTCCAATCACTGTAGTAACCCTGTCTCTAATCTCTTTTGTTTGTGAAGCGGTGTTTAAATGTGATACCTAGGATCCTTCTGTCGCATCTCAATTCCATTGCTAGGATCCTCCTCTCTAGCTCTGCAGTCAGCATCTAAGACTTGCTAGCATATAAGAATGTTGGCTATGATCAGGGAGCATATCAGTCTGACTTTGGTGTTAAGGGCTATGCCTTTGTCTTTCCGTATTATTTTAAGTTTTGAAAGTGCTGCTGTGGACTGTGCAATTCTGGCCAGTTGTTGGGGTTTGGTTCCCTCATCTGAGACAATAGCTCCTAGTTATTTAAAACTACTGACACTTGTCAGCTTTTCACATCCAATGCTGATGGCTATTGGATAGCCAACAGGATCTAGATCTAAAAGTTAAAAATGTATCCGTACTTTTTTTTTTGACTGAGAGACTCTAATCAATATTCTATGGTATCTAGATTCTAAACACTTTATATTTCGATCTATGGTATATCTATGGTATTATCATCAATTGAGACATTTGTGATATTACACATGATTGACAATCATCATAGATGATACAAACTGTTAGTATCAATCTTGAGTATGAGTATACTCATGTTACTTGATCTCCATTCTAGATTCTAAGATTATTAGATAAGATGATCAAAAGATTCTATTTATACTCTTTTCTAGATTGTATATAGATTCTATTAGTCTAGATTATGTCTACTCAAAAGTTACTTCAATCATGTAGGATTTTAAGAGGGCACATATTTCCACTTCAAGGGGCACTTACTAAGGAACCAATACACATGCAGGTAAGGGACTTAGTTATTAGCTTAATGGTAAACTCCTATGATTTTTCAAATTTGAGCCATGACATATTTAAATTCTGCGTAAAAAAAGTTGTATAAGTAAACATTATACACTTTTTACAAATCTTATATCAACTCACTCTGTCTGTCTGTCTGTCCACAGTTTGGTAAAAAGTTGTTATTTCTCCCAAACCCAATGTAAGATCGAGCTGAAATTTTGCACAAATATTTCTTTGACCTGACAACACAAGAATGAATTTTTAAAAATTAACCAATCAGTTAATTAACTATTGGTAATTAATTCTTTTGTTTGGTATTTTGAACAAGGGAAAGAAATTGTACTTGACTGAAGTGGTGGTATAAGCTGAATTAGTCGCCTATATGGGTTGTTGTCCAAGGCTTTGTGAACACAAACATGAAATAAAAACAATAGGTTACAATACAATCTTCCATGTTCCTACCCTCTTCGCTAACAGAGTGGTTACCATGTATGCTTGAGAAGGCTTTAGCCCACAGGTTCGAATTCAAGCTGTTCATATTTTTTTTTATAAATACATTTAAAAAAATGATCACTCAGATACCCCATTCTTTCTCTCACACCCCTTTCCAACTGGTCCAGACAAGTGATAGGATCATAGCATATTGAGAACACTAAAAACATGAAATCACGCTAAGCAAAAACAATTGGTAAAATAAATAAAAATATTTCTAATCGCACAGATTTATTATTGTTAGTCTAGATCTAATACAAATTTAATTACATGACTGATCCAAACTAATTGATACACTTAATATAAGCTTCTTTTTTTTGTTGTTTTTAAAAAGTATTTTTTTTTAATTTTTAAAATGCCTAGAAACATTTTTACTTCTTTTATTTATTAAATCAGACAGTAAATTCTTCACATCTAAAAAAAAAAATTCACTGAATCAACTCTTAACCTTACAACAAAGGCTTTATTCCAATAAAACATGAGGGATATGTAACACACTAGCACAGTACTAAATGGGTCACAACCATCCAACTACAAAATGAAAACAAAAACGATTACAAATACTAGTAAGATTACTCCATTCACCCCTCCTTTATTTTATTCTGGGTCTTAGCTTATACCCATGCATAGGAAAGGAGGGATTCAGATGTACCTCAGGCATAGACTGTTCACCTCTTAAGTTGCAATTGTCCTGTGGGGGACTCTGAGTCAGCATTGGCTTCTGGCATTTGGTGACACCCCTCTGAATCACTGATAGCTATGGCTGGTTCTACCTCATTAGGGCAGAAATTTATGAGTCATAGATCACTTTTGGCACATATTGACTCCCCGGTGAATGACCCATTGAGTCACAGATACCTTCAGGCAGATTGCAGCTCTCTAATTTGAGATAGTCATTCATGGAGCTTTCCTTTGGCGCCAGGTGCCTAAGTGACACTGTCTCTTCTCAGTCATTTGGAAATTGTATATGGCCATAATGCAGGTTGCAATCAATTAGTTCAACCTCCTGCACCAATCTGTCAAATTTTGAAGATTTTATTTGTGGTTTTAGGAATACTTTCCCTGTGTTCTTTATTTAAGTAGGCAAAGATGTTCCTTTTGGCAATTTTCTATTAATCTGAAAATCTGTTCATGTGGAGTTTTATTCATAGATGTACACAGTAATGATTGAATTGAATAAAATGCTTGAGGCAACATAGATTCCCACTGTAATAGTTCCAGCATCCCTGTATCCAGTGCTAATAAAGAGCCTGCCACAATGTCTTATTAAGCCTTTCTACCTGTCCATTTCTTCTCTGGTTATATATGGAGTTGTCCAGTTTTTCCTGGATCATAGGGGATGTTTTTCCAAAGAGGAAAAATAATTCATTGAAGCACTTTGTCACTGATTTTGAGCTCATATCAGGGCAGGAAAAAGCAAATCTATCATTGTCAATAAGCATGTTTCAAGTACTTGATGGCAATGGAACTTTAAAGTCAATACTTATTCTTTCAAACGGCTGTGTGGCTTCCTAAGAGTACCTGTAGATTTTTAAAATAAAATGGTGATGTGATCCAATTGCAAGTATGTTATTGTTTAATGGTCTGTTTAACATTGTCTACTGAAAAAGGTAAGATCTTAGATGACATATAGTGTAGAAGTCTAGTAACACCTGGATGACAGAGGTATTTATGATAAGTCTTAAGGCTACTCTGCTTTGTCATGTTTGTCTACTAAAAAAAGTGTCTACTGCTGTTTTGGCATTACCAGGTCTGTACAAAGTATCAAATTTGATGCCATCTTTGTATTGTGTTATTTTGAAATTTTCTAAGTCCTTAAATATAAATGAGATAGATCACTGGTAAGGGTAAAATGATTACCTCACAAACAATTTCCAAATGCGTATACATAACTTCAACTATTGCAGTGGCTTCCTTTTCAGATTGATGCTTTTCACTAAATGAAAGTGTCCTAGAGAAGAAGGTATGCAGTTCCAGTAACCCATCTATAACCAAAACAATAGTCAAAGATTTAATAGAAGATCACCAATGGAAACATCTTTGTCTACAGGACATAGGGAAAGTATTCCTAAAATCGCCTACAAGATCTTTGAAATTTGACCCATTGGTGCTGGAGGTTGAACCAATTAATTGCAACCTGCATTATGCCCATATACGATTTCCAAATGACCAGGAAAAGACAGTGTCACTTAGGCAAAAGTTGAAAAGATTGTTTATGACTGTCTAGTTGAGAAAATGATAGCAAAGTAAAGTTCAGGTCATGTTGTCTATAGGGCAAATGATGTTAAGGTCATCTGTTTCTTTGGCCAATGATTAATGAGCCTGCACAATGAATAACTGCCTTTACCTTCCCCAAATAAAATTAGGTACTCATTAGAGTTGGGTGAACTCAGGGCTCCCTAAAAAAAGGTCAAATCCCAGTCTTCACAGAAATTGAAACCCAGGATCCCAGGTTCAGAAGCCAAGTGCTTAACCACACAGCCACTGCGCCTCATAGCCCATAGTTGTTTATAGAAGTTGCTTTTGACCACAGTTTTCAAATTTAGGGTTTAGTATTAGGGAGTTGAGAACACTTTCGCTTGAAAAAGTCAAGTTAATTAGAGTTTATAAACAATTTGGTATTGTAAACAATGCCTGTTTGCAAGTATGGTGTACGTTATCAAGAACAGCTCTTGATGGGTATACATCTAGGTTGATTCTTACTTCTGCAATTTAACTAATAGTAATGTATAAAGCTTATTTCAAAGATGATGATGAGTTAAAGAATATATTTGAAATAAATATTTAATTAATATCTATAGTTACATTTAATATGGCAGTATAATTCGCAATAATAATATTATAAATTTTTCTATTTAACTTGTGCGATTTCAGAACTATAATTTAGTAATCATAGATACGTTGATACTTGGATACATATAACAGATCATGGTGGAATCTGTCTTTCTCACTTTTGTCTCTCTCTCTTTATGGATCCTCAGCTCAACTTCATTGTCTGCGCAGTACTGGTGTGATATTTACTTGTGTAGTAGGCAATGGTTACACCGTACCTATCTACCATCTCTGACCGCCATTAAATTATAATTAAATATAGCACTAATTGTTTAGTATTTAAGCTACATGCTAACATGTCTTAAAATAAATAGATGAATAATTAATAATATTGTCTTACCCTGTGTTCTTAAAAATGTGCACTTATAAAGCTGTCTCTAATCACTCACAAAAACAACTGTTACTTGACTTCTTCTAACATTGGTATGGTCCAACATCAAGCTGTGTTTATGTCTCCCTTTTAGCTCTAACTGTTTCTGTCTTTATAGTCCCTAAAGTTATGTCTAATTCATATCTAATAATGTCACCCAGACTGCTATCACATTATTTTTCCCTAATAAACCTTAAGCTCTGCTACATGTCCCACTGATATCCCTGTGCCCAATTGCCTGTAAAAATGATAGCTTGATCAGTGATAGACCGTACTATCATGCTTAAGCAAATTAAATAACTATTCAGCCTTATACCTGTGACATCATCCCGCTCCTTCTTGACTGTTTTAGGGGATCTACTAAAACAGTCACACATAAGAACATAAACAACAAAGTAAAACTTTTAAACATCAATAAAAGTTTCCATAAGCACAACAAAGTATACATGCTCAAAGTGATAGTAAAACAAAGTGTATCAAAAAAGTACTTGAAATAAAAATCATTGGCATAAAATTTCAAATGATGAACATTTCTATAGTGTGCGTTTAGATAGAGAAATACAACTTGAATAAATGTAATTTAATGTAGCCAATATCTTTGATTATGTTTGGTGTGAATAAAAGTTTCACAATGATTAAAAATAGAGTTTTGAAATATCTAAATCAGTAACAAAGAAATAAAATGTTACCACTAAGCTGAAATATGCATTGTACACATAACCATGGTTAAATCCTTTATGTTTACATTTATCTTAATGATTTGAAATAGGTTTAAAACGACCCAAATACTCATTTGTTTAATGGAGGAATAGTGCATGCAACTACCTTTCCATTCTCTGCACCATTGCCATCTGGTCTGCAGGGATTTTAATCATAAGGCATAACATTATTTTAGAAGTTCATAATGTAAACTTCAGTAGAAAATTCTAGTGTATTACTGAACTAGTATGTATATATATATATGTCTGCTAGTTGAATTCATTCATATTATTTTTGTATTTTAATCTTTTTCTAGAGAAGATGTTTGAGTGATCCATCAGACAGTTCTAAGTTCTACACTCCTGAAGATTTGAGCCCTCCAATCCCTCCCTATCAACAAAGATATGGGGAAACATTAGAACTCAAACGTGCAAGACTTCTCTATCAGAGTAGAAAGAGGGGAATGTTGGAAAATGGATTGTTATTAAGGTTTGTTAAGTAGAGTTCCTAGCTTCTGGTTATGTTGTTAGAAACTTTCAATAATTGAGTATAGTACTGACTTTTATTCCATTAATGTTACTCAGTGATATAATTGTCTAAAACTAAAATTTAGCAAATTAATTAGCTTTAAAAAAAAAATTTTTCAGCACTTTTGCTAAACAGCATTTAAATACATTATCTGAAGATCAACTGTCTTCTTATGATAAACTTATCAACCAACCTTCAAATGATTGGGACATCTATTATTGGGTTACAGGTGAGTGTCTTATTGTGCCTTGCACAAGTGGATTTTTTTAAAATGTGAAATGTCTATTTTCAATAGTTTTACTTAATGTCCTGTCTAAAAGCTGAACTTCAAATCTTTTATAGAATAATCAATAAACAAAATGAATTGAAACACAATCAAATCATAATTATCTTTATTCATACAGAATTCAAGAATAAAATCTAGATTTATGAAAAAGATAAATTATTGACAAATAAAAACCTTGTACAGAAAGAATAAGATAATTTTTTTTTATTCTTGTTGTTGTAAGTTATTTAGGAGAGGAAAGAGATGGCATGGTAAAGACCAAAATGTTAAGTTTATTTCAGCAATGTCTCACTGCAGACTGTTTAAGACATTCATGATCTCTGTACAAGACACTTGGTGGTGTGATTTACAAGTTTCATTCCTGATGTAGTGCATATGTATTTAAAGCTGTGATGACATCAGATAGGATAAAACTTAGCTTTTGTAGATTTGTTAACATCTTAAGAAAATAAATCCCACACACCTACCCTTTTGTAGACACTGTGCCCACCCTTATGAAACCGTAAACCATTTCCTCTTTGAATGCCCCTTCCTAATCCACCTTAGGCTGACACTACTACCACTACAGCCCAACATAACCAACACTCTGTACAGCAGTTTCATTTATTACTAGGAGATTTTTCAAACAAGAATTGCATTTATGTCAAGAAATGTAGATCTTTATATGCTAACAATTTTGAGTTTCCTTGTTTATTATTGTAATTTGGATTGTTCAAAAATCTTAAATTTATCCTCAGTTTATCTATCTTTAATGGCTACACACTACTACATTGGCAATACCATGGAACTTGTTTTACATGATGTTTTAGATGCTCCTTCAGAATTGAAGATTATTACATCCTAGCCCAAACCTCTGTTCAAGACTGCAGGGGATGGTGGTGGGCAGGTTTCGAACCTGGGACCATTGAGATGACTCCCAAATGGAGTGAAAGATGCTACAGCCTCTGCCTTTATTTTTCACCATTTTGTGGTTTCATCTTTTTTGGATTTGTGTTTGTGATGAAAGCCATGTTCTTCCTGTTATAGTCCTATCCCCAAACAACTTTCTCCATTGACCATTTTATGAAAATAATGGGAGGTTTTAATGTTTTTTTTACTGTGCTTGTTGTGAACTGTGTGTGTGTGTTGGCTGTGGAATCCTTTATTACATTTTATCAGTTGATGTTTCTCTAAGGCTTACAATTTAATTGATTTAGAGATTTGTTTTTGAACTATCTCCTTGGCTCTGATGGTTTTTATTATTTTCAGAAAGATGTTTTTCCCTTTCTGATCATTTGGATTTTTTTTTGTACCTACACATTTTAGTATATTATTATTATAAATGTTTTCTTGGGGTTGAAGAATCAATTTTCTAGATATCTATTTTTCTAAGAAATATAAAAAAAAATATATATATAAAAAAAAACACTTTTGAAGCTATAATTATTTAGTCAATATGTAGATTTGTGTAAATTTATAATTAAAAGTTCCAGTAGCTTTTTGGAGATGTGGTTTATGATTTTAATGCAGGTGAATTCTGATTTGAATTTCATGTTTTGTAAGATGACTTTAAGTTGACAGAGCTCTAATAGTCACCTGACATTATTTGTAAAAGTGACTAATGCTTGGAGTGGGTTGTGAACACAACACAATGATAAAATTTATGTGGTGCTGTCAACAATTTCATTATTAAGTTAACAAACTATTTTTTGTTGCTTGAATAAAGTGGTAAATGTTGACATTTTATTAATTCACAGGTGTTAAAGAAATACCAGAAGAATACAGATCTGATGTCATGGATTTATTAAAAAAACATGCCGAAAATAGCACAAAAGAATCCAGGATTAAGCAGCCTGATTTATAAAGTAGACACAAAATTTATAAATAAATTTGTTGGAATCTTAGTCCTGCCATTTGCAAGTATTCTGACATTTGAAACAAGCTGATTTCATCCACACTACATGTATTTAAGATTTCAGTTGAACAAATTTTGTTTTTATGTGCACAATCGTTTCATGTAGTTTAAACTCTTTTATTAAGAAACTGAACAATTTGATTTCTTATTACACTAGAACTTTGTTAGTAAATCAGAAATAAAACAAGATTATTTTTCCTGAATTGTCTACTTTATTTTTGTTATCCTTTTACTGTAGATGTAATAAGTTCATACACTAAGTAGCTCTAGCTTTTACATTGACAATAATTATGAAATAGCTTGTTGTTTTAATGCAATGTTCAGTGTAAAATAAATTAAAATGCTAACTATATGATGTACAGTTGAGAATAAACATGTCAACATCCTATAAATAGAATAGGACAGTACAGTTTTGCCATTATGACAACACCAGTTTTTAAACTGAGAAGTTTTTTAAGTTAAGCAAATTTACACCATCAAACTAAGCATCACAACATTATAATTTAATGTAAACAGATAAAATCTAGGCACTATGAGAAATATTAAAAAACAACAACTTTGAATTACAGTGTATGACTTCATAGATAGTATTACAAATTGTTATGATTTTAACATAAAGACCAAAAAAAAAATGTTAAAAACAATTATATGTTTCCAGTAAATTGAAGTGAGTTATATTAAGGTACTGAATTACTAGATAGATAAAAATGAACTATTAAATAATGACAATAGCAATATATAAATTAAAATATAAGTTTTGTTTTAGATAGACAATAAAGTTTCAATAATACTATTCTTATTAAATGTAATTTTTAAAAAAAGGAAGTAATAAGTAAAAAAGAGCATCACCATTGGCTTTAGTCAATACACATTCCCATAACAAGTGAAACATATAAAGGGTCAAATTCAGAAGCACCATAACCACCCAAAATCAAGATTATCATCATAACCTGACCTAATGTGGGCCAGTATTGGAGGTGGGCGGAAAATGTTTGAGTGCTGGGACTTAGCTAGATAAGCCAGCGGAGCAAGAGAGGCATGCTGACTGGCAATTCAGGTTTGAACAAGCTATTAGAGCAATTGCAAGCTTGTTTTTTTCCCCAAGGGAAACCAAAGGTAAGAATGAGTGGAGAAATGTTTGAAAGACTTAATAGAAATGAAAAGTGTTTGCACAGATTGTACAGGTTACAATTCTGAAGGAGTTACTTTGTATAAGCCATGATAAGCATTTCTCAGCAGCACATAAGGAAAGCAAGACTCCAGTTGGTCCATTGTCAAAAATGTTGACTCCTTCACAATCTACCAAGATAAAAATGAAAAAAAAAATTGACATCAAATGTATAAAACAATATATTTTTGACAAAATTTTTCTTATTTCATAATTAATAATGAATTATAAATGCAGCTTTCAAAAATTACTTTTGTTCACAATGAAAAATTCACTGAACAACATTGACTGCCCTTTTTTAAAATATATAAATTAAAACTAGTCTTCTTGGACTGTAAAATAATCCTTTATGAAATGAGATACAGTAGATAAATAGTGGGGAAAAGTTGACACGATCACCTGAGAACATTGACATCACAAGGACATGATCAGTCGAGAACACTGACGGAGTCACGAGATACGAAGCTAGAAGAGTGGCCAGCCTGAAAGAGCGCTGAACCAACAAAAAGCTGAGAGAAGAAGCAGGCCTATTTGCAAATGACCAATCCTACCGATGCCACATGCCAGCTTTTTAAAGTGAGGATTGGACTTAACAATCATCTTTGTGTTCATAGGAAATTAGAAATGTGCTCATCTTGGACCATGAAGGAGGAGCTATATATACAGCGATCTGCCTCAGAAAAATACTGAATGTTAAATGTCAAGAAAAGATACATGACACTGAAGTCCTCCAAACATGGGCCTACCATGCATCCACACAAACCTGGTGCAGTCTTAGTTGCAATGGTCAGACTCATGTTTCCAGAATGGAAGATGTCCACATCCTTAAAAGACTCACAAGGTGGACAAGGAAAACACTACTTGGACACCCTTATAGCGCCTTTGAAAGCCTTAAACATTGAACCTCCTACCTCGGAGACAGAAGCACAGGATAGAGCTTCATGGTGTTGCACTGCGAAAACTGGCACATAAATTGCAGAGGACAAGAGAACAGCAATGACAAAAGAAAAGCGCCAGAGAAAAAATAAATTAAGACAACAATTAATTCCAGCTGGAATAACCTGCCTAAAGTGCAGCTGAACATTCCAGGCACACATAGGTCTAACCAGCAACATGAGGAGGCATAAAACCACAGTGCAAAGCCCTCAGCCCCCTGGATGACGAAAGTGGTCATCATCAAACCATGATGGATTGAATGAACAATACAGTAAAGGCTATAGAATTAGTCAGATGATTATAATTCAGTTTCAGACTTTATTGTTGATTCTACTTTAAATACTATTGATTCTTAACAATCATGAGAACTATACTGGAGCCAGCAGTCTAAATATAATTGAAAGAATGAAATCAAATCAACCTACCTGATCAAGTATTAGGTAAACAGATTCTCTATTCCTAGCTGAGTCCTTGTCATTTTGTTGACTTAATTGAAGAAGACTGGAAGATGCCAACTGTCAATCAAGACACAACCAAAATTTGAACATTATAGTTGAGCAAGAAGAAGCACTAATAAAGATGTAAAAAGTCAATTAAATTCCCTTTCAGGCCTTGCAATCAACGGGGTAGATAATGTAAAGCTGTTAGGTTTCTATGGTCAACATTTAACAAGTATTGTTGCCAGCACATTGAGACCTTTACTCTCATCAACTAAGAGACCATCCAAAAGCTCAGTCTTTACCTAAATTCATTAAGACCGTTCAGTTCAGAAGCCAAGCATTGAACCACTCTGCAAACTTCAACCTAATTAAAATTGTCATAAATTTTAGCACAATATTAAAATGGTCCAACAAAATCATTACATACATTTAAAAATTCTTTCAGCCTGACCCCAGCATCATCAGGTCCATACAGTGAAAACAGAGCACCAGCAACTTGACTGAGTCCATAGGCTATACAATGGCTGCTGTTTAAATGGGCTAGAAGAAAACAAATAATAATATAAGTAACTTTAAACAATTAATGTTACAAAAATCCTGACTGGAAGGCTAGGTGCTGGACTAGTTTGTCAAAGGCTCTTTTAGATGTAAGTCATTAAAGAGTATTTTATCACTGACAAGTTTGGATGCTGTAATATCTAGTCATTAAACATTTTTGTATCCAACTCACATACGCTTATAAACCTTAGGTTAGACCTTACTTTCTAATAACAAAACACTTTAATAATTGTCTAGATTTTAAAAAAGTGAAATGGCTTTACCATCTAATGAAGCTTTAAATATAGTCTGGTCCCAGTAAACAAGCTGAGGTAAAGATATGGCCAAAAACACAAGAAGCAAACAAGCAGTGTCATATTCATCTGAAATATGATTTCATAATAATAAGTCAAATTTTTTTCACTTTTAATTTCTTAAACAAATATTTTAAATACTTGAGAAAGTATTTTTTAAAGAAACTACCTTTGTTAGACTCAGTACTGGCATATACTGACTGGAGTCTTCGTAATAAAGATGGATCAACTGGACATTTGACTCCCATCGATGATAATAAGTCAGTCACTAGCTATGATAATTTCAATCATTAGAGAGAATATTTAAATTAAAACAATATAAAACAGTACATTTCTTACAACAGTAAAAGTTACCTTTCAACAAATAAGATAACATTGTCTAATCTATATATATAATTCTCTTCATGGCTCATGAATTTGGACATGCAAGCAAGAAGTAAAGGAAAGATCACTCATTTCTGCAAGTCGGACAAACTAGAGTTACGCCAGGAAAAAAAAGAGGAGGTGGAGGAGAACAAGTAGTATTCACAGTCACTAAATGCAGGGCCGGACCGTTGTGACCAAGAAAGATCACATAGTGGCGAAAAAAGAGGGGGGAGAACAAGTAATCTACTCGGTATTCACCCGTCACTAAAAAGCAGGGCCGGACTCAACCGTTGTGGGGCCCAATGCGAAACGGATTTTGCGGGGCCAAGTTTGGGTAGGGATACAGATAATAAGTGAAATTTAAGAGTTTGTATTAGAAAATAAATTCGCCTTTACATTTTATTCATTCTTTACTACATACAGAACTACTTTACGAGCCTTGAGTATAGTGAAGTCATACAGTAAATCATAAATATTTTATTTCCTAAATAGATCACTCAATAGCAAGAATTACCAAACGTTTCAATCTATCTATGAGAATTGTTGACCTCAAGTAATTCCTCATTAGTTTGAGGCGTGAGAAGGTTCTTTCACCAGATTACACAATTAAGGCAAATGCATAATGCCGTTTTTATTTATCGCATGTAGGATTGGTGTTTTCCATATTGAATGACACACCAAAATAGACAATTTTTGTCTATATATTTCAGGAGATTTGTATGGGTTTTCTAAAGATTTTAATAATTTCCGGATATTTCCAGGACTTTTTCGTATATTTTGCAATTTCAAGAGATTTTCAGGAGCTCCTGGAAATCTGTTATAAGTTATAAAATGGTTTAATTTAATAATTTATAAACCTAGAAAGTGCAGAGCCCACTGTGGTCAATTAAGGCCAGCCCTGCAAAATAGCAGTGTATGCTACTCTGCCGGTTGACTAGTATATTTTATTTTGGGATAGTATCTAAGATATTTCCTTATCAGCTAACATGATCTAAGATATTTGTGAGCTTACAACATCTAAAGTATTAAATTATGAACTTACAGAATTTGAGATATTAAATCAAGAATTTACAGCGTCTGAGATTTTAGCCTTTGAGCTTAAAATAGCTAAGACATTTCTTAGGTGCTTCCATACTGTGTATTATGCAGCTAAGTCAAACGGAGGTAACACTCAAATAACAAAATCCAATAGCACAAGCGAAAGGCCAACAAGACAAGTTAGTCGACGCTGATAGCGAATGTTGAATAAGTTTAATAATGATAAAGGGAATCGTTGAATGTCGTCAAGCTAAATTTATATTTTGCTATTCTACCTAAAATCCTATTCTTGTTTTTACTAGTCGCGTCATTGTCTCTAAGTCAAAACTTCCCCTATTTCCAAAACAAATAATTAATTCCTAATCAAGCCATAACAACATTAATTTAAAATCTAAGGTTGAAAATATTAAATGAGTAAAATGAGAAAGATAAGACTTACCAGAGATTTGTTGTTTTGAAATTCCCAACCCTGAAATTCTTGAATAGCTCCCAGCAGATAAGGAATTCTCTGAGTTAAGACCTGAAGAAAATAATACAGACATAAGACCCATTCAAAAATAAGATAGGTTCAATGTCCAATTTAAGATAATCATTGTGATTTTTTTCACACACCCCTTATTATGGTCACACAATCATCCTTTCATTTTCTTGAGCAAGTTTCCTCAGTGTATCATTTGCAGGTAAGAGACTCAATGTGTGCATCTTCAGCAATCCCATTTCATGTTACATAGAATTGAAGATGAAGCAAAAAGTTCTGGTGTAGTCATTCAGATTCAACAACTACAAAATTACTTGTTGCCTTTGTGAGCTTCACTGGATTTTCAACAAACATTAATTTGTAATAATAGGCTTTAAAATATCTTCAGTACTAGAATATTTATATTTTTTCTTGTCTTATTCTGACAGATTTGGGCATACATAAAGAAGTCTTATAATCACACATTATAGCTTTGTTTCAAATGTCATTTAGGTATTATAAAATGTTTTAGATGTTTTTTATATTCCTTCAGAGTTGAAAATAATCTATGTCTTAGCCCTAGCCTCCTACACAACAATAGGGGATGGAAATGGGCAGGGTATGAACCTTGGACAAATGAGAAGGCCAAATGACGTCCAACACACATGCTGCAAAACCACGCAACTATCCCCATATTAAAAGACTTTATAATCTGGACATAATTTTTCAAGTGTTGTTTTTTATATACAAAGTTGAGTTCACTCAACACTATCTAGCTTGCAAACCTCCAGCATGATAACAACTCTTTAATGGACCAGTAAATGTAATTGAGCCATATCCATAGACAATAATGCACAACTTCAAAAATATTTGCAGATACTGGTGGTTTGTAACTCAAAAATTTTATTCCAACAAAAGATATATACCGGTATGTAACAATGACTATTTAAAAAAAACAAAGCTTATATTAAGTGTAATTGTATCAATTAGTTTGGATCGGTCA
Source organism: Biomphalaria sudanica (assembly GCA_036873155.1). NCBI lineage: Eukaryota > Metazoa > Mollusca > Gastropoda > Planorbidae > Biomphalaria > Biomphalaria sudanica. The sequence continues at coordinate 60,335 of JAZGLO010003003.1, forward strand.
TGTAATTAGATTTGTAATAGATCTAGACTAACAATAATAAATCTAAGAGATTAGAAATATTTTGTTTTTGTTTAGGGTAATTTCAACCTATTAGTTGCTCAATGTACTATGATTCCATCACTTGTCTGGACCAACTGAGAAGGGGGGAGGGTGGGAGAGAAAGAAGGAGGTTCAAGGTTACCATGATAGCTTTTTTAAAAATGTATTTTATTTAAAAAAAATGTGTGACTTGAATTCAAACTCCTCAAGCCGATACACTAGCCACTGTATCAGGAAAGTGCTTATGAAAATAGAAAACTTCATAGCTAAATTAAATTTTAAGCAATGGTCAAATTCTCTACACAAAATAGAAAGGGTATTAATTCAACTTATACCATACAATTTCTTTTTCCCTGTTCAATACCTGTTGTAACTATCTATGTAGTTGCATAGTTAATATTTAATAGTGCCACTTTCATCAATAGGCGATGACGACATTTTCAGTATTTTTATTTTGTGTACTAGTTGCTCTCCCTTTGTCGCTTCATCATACAATTTTCATGTGACGTAAAACGTTTCTTCTTAGTCGTTTGGTGCATTCACGCCATATTGCTCGACTGAAGCATGTTGTATCTTTTGAGCTCTTGAATTCTCCTTGTGTTTTCGATACTGGATAGCCTTATCATTGGCCTTGGTATATATTCTTGAAGGATTATTTTGACCCCTGTTTAGGGTGAGTTTTATTTCACATTGTAAGGTTATTCTTAATATGTATTCGGTCGTATTCATATTTTGTAGTTAGATTAGAGAATTAGAGGAATCTGTTATTTGTCTTTCTATAGAGTCTTAGGTTTCAGGACTGAGGTTTTCGTCTCAGGCTTCAAGTCTCAGGTTTCGGGACTGAGGTTCAAGTCTGAGGTTCCAGATTCCAGTTTTCTATATCCAGACTTTATAATACATTGTGACTACTCTGGACTTTGATTCTTCATCGTGGCTAGAAGATACTTATGTTACCTTGAACAGTTTACTGAATCCTTGTCTTGAAATGGAATATTGATGAGGTCAATACTATTTTCTTTAAAATACTATTTAGGTATTTTATTTGAACCATATTGTACTAGATCTATATGTACTTGTATTTGTTTATCATTAAAAATAGATAATATGTCATTTTCATTGTGTACATATCATTAGATTAAATCTATATTATTAATTTAAATCATCATACACGTTTATTAGTTTATTTACAGCTGGGTGTGTATGGTGTGTCTGTTGGGCTGAGCTTTGAGACTAAAAGTAATAATCAAATATAAATTAATTATAACATACAAACACATTAAAATTAATATTACTTTTAATACCTATACACATTAATAATTCAGTAATTAAATCTTAAGACCTGACAATACCAAACAAAAAAAGTAATTAGTAAAAAGTAAAAGTTCCCCTTTCAGACCTTGTGATCTATAGGGCATCAGTTTCTGTCTATGCTTGACAAGGGTGTCATGTGGCCAGCACAATAACCAACCGCCTTTGCTTTTCCCCAACTAATGTCAGCTGGTTGGACTCAGAGGCGCCCAAAGATCCCAAAATTAAAAAGCCCTGTCTTCACCAGGATTTGAATCCGGGACCCCTGGTTTAGAAGCTAAGCGCTTAACTGCTCAGCCACTGCACCTCTAAATTAGTTAATTACTAATAATTAATTAACTAATTGATAACTTTTTTAAAATTATTATTGTTTTGTCAGGTACAAGAAATAATTGTGCAAAATTTCAACTTGATCCAAGATTAGATGTGGGAGGAAAAACATGTACAAAAATTGAACCATATAAACAGAGAGTTGATATAGGCTTAGTAAAAAGAATTCAGTCAGGATTTACACAATTCTTCAAAGCACTTAAAATGACTTACATCATTTAAAGCCTCCTTAAGAAGAGAATGTACAGCCATAATGAGACCAATTTTTATCAGGTTACTAAGTAGAACATCTGCATCTAAAAAAAAAATGAAATAAAAAAGTTTGTGTGTGACATTATCATATTAATGTTATTTTTAAATAACAGAAACCAAGGTTAACAAATTGTATACTTAATGGTGATGTTTGAAGATACTCACAAGGACATGAAAAATGTCTGCCAAATGTCTGTGATCATTGACTTTTTTTTTGTATTCAAAGTTTAGTTAAAATATTTGTGACCATTTAGTGTGCGTACATCTTGATGTGCATCTGATCAAGTGTAATTCTCAGTTGTCTATGAATTCATCTTTTAAGTTTCCAGTCCATTTCTCTTTGTATATTTCTATTTTAACTTCTTCACCTCTTCACAGATCCCTTAGTCTGTTAAACCGTTAATGCACCACACTAGATCTGTTGACCATCTTTCTCCATTCCTCTCTCTCTTTTACCTTGGATAAAATTTTCTTTCAATGACAGGCCCATCCATTCTGTTATGCTGACTTTCCATCAATTTCTGTCTGCCTGGTACTGAAAGAAGGTAATTGCTAACCCTGAGGACTTTGTTATATAGCCAGAGTTTAAGCTTGCTTTTGTTTTTTTTTGTAGTTAGCAGGTCATCATTGGGGGGGGGGGGGGGGGGAGTTTAGGGGTTTTCATTTGTGATGTGGTCTTTGTGATACCTAGGGTCTCTCTGTAGCATCTTAATTCCATTGCTAGGATACTCCTCCTAGATCTGCAGTCAAGTCCAAGATTCATAAGCATATAAGAATGTGGTTGTAACCAGGGAGCGCATTAGTCTGATTTTTAGTGTTGAGGACTATGTTTTTGTCTCTCCAAATTGTTTTGAGTTTTGCCAGTGCTGCTGTGGACTCTGAAATTCTGTTCAGTAATTCAGGTTTGGTTCCTCATCTGAGACAATAGCTTGGAGGTATTTAAAACTACTGACACTTGTTAGCTTTTCAGCTCCAATACTGATGTCCCTTTTAAAGCCCTGTTAATGTGTTTTTTTCGGAATTGGTTTGCATACTGTATGCTGCAGAAGTCTTGTTTATGTGCATCACAAAGTCAGCTAATTCTTCTTCACATTGCCAGACCATCTATTCATCTGCAAGTTAGTTTTCTTCTTCCTCCAATGCTTACGGTACCTTCATAGCCCCCGAAAGCATCTTCCATTACCCTTTTAAGAAAGATATTGAAAAGAGTTGGTGAAAGTGGGCAGCCCTGTCTCACTCCAACTATGTTTTAAATCAGTCAATGCTATTATTGAAGTACACTGCATATTTGTAAAGGTTCTAGAAAACTTAAATTATATGTTTTTTATAATTATTTATTAATTTTTATGTTGCATTTTTCCATTGTCGCCCAGAGTGTAACATGCCATAGGCTATTGACAGCTTTCTTGAAAGCAATAGACATGAAAAGGTTCTGTTGGTGTTGAAAGTATTTCTCGCAGAGTATCCTGAGGTTTAGAATTTGTTGTGTTGTGCTGTCATCTTGTATAAAACATGTTTGTTCTGATATAATTTTGTCTGCTATTGGTTTTAGCCAGTTTAATATAATTTTTTACAGAATTTTGCTGGGATGGCTTTTGAGTCTGACGATGCAGTAGTTTTGACATTTGTAAATTATCTTTCTTCGGAAGAGTGTTGATGAGTATTGGGTCCAGAGCTTGAGGCATTCTCCTGATTGCCACATCTTGTTGCAAACTTAAAAAAGTGCGTTTATCATAGTTTCTCCTCCAGCCTTTAGAAGTTCACTTGGAATATTGTAAATCTGGCTGATTTTTCCTATTTCAGGACTTTCACTGCTGATGCAACTTCTGAGCAAAGAATAGGATATTTGTCAATGTTGGATATTGCAAGGACTTTTAGTAACTCAGCCTGAGATTTCAAAGTTGTACATCTCTGAAAAGTACTCAGTCCATCTTCTGATCACATCTTTTACCTCAAATGAGGAAAAAGATTTTAACTTGCTAAAATTTCTTTTCATAAGGTCTGAAAAGGGAACTTTACTTCACTACTTTTTACTATAATTTCTTTTCACATGCTTATATGCTTTCAACTACCTGTCAATTACATATACATATAGCCTCCTTCAGTCATGAAGCCTGGGCATTAGCTGTGGTTGGAACAATATTGCCAGCATATCAGTTCCCCCCCTCCATGCAGCTGATGTATCCAAAGGAACTGCTAGTGCCAATATAGTTAAGGGTCAGTGGCATCGCGGGTTCTGCCAGGATGTAGTACTGCCTAAGGGTCACTGGCACCTAATTTTTCCTCAGGGTTGAATCCTGAAGACTTTCCAATGGTTGGGTATACTTGCAAGGTAGCAGAGGTTTGACTTTAGAGTTTAGGTGGGTAGCCAGCAATGACTAACAAGCCACTCCTGCTCAAAGCTTTTACTTGTTAAGGTTTCAGTTCACTCCTTTGTTTTGTTAGTGAAAACAGTTCCGCTGGACTGAATATCTGAGCCAGATTTGAAGGCCAGAAGTTGTTGCAAAATCAGTATTTCTATGAAGCTTTTCTTGAGATTTATTAGGTTTTTAGTGCCCATTTTATTTTTTACTTTTTGTATCAAAGCTCAATAATACATTCAAGCACAAAAATAAAAAAATAAAACACAAAAAACTTACCAGACTGTGTGTTTTTGTGGGAAGCTACAAAAAAGAATTATTGAAGTTTTAATGATCAAATATCTTTTTCATTGTTGCAAGACAACTGCTAACATCAAAGAAAAAATGTGTCACTTAAAGATATAAATCAACCTACTCATTAACTTTTGATTCACCAGATCCAAGATTCCAGGCTTATCAAAGTTGGTCCTAACTTGAATAAGAATATCCTTCCTAGACTTGACCAGTTTCTGGTAAGATTAAATAAATTAGTGTATTGCATTTAGAGCTACATTTGACATTTATTTTTCTTCAGCAATTTTAATAATGTTGAGTCTGGTTTCAGGTAAATACATTTTTTTAATTCATTGTATTTCATTATTTAAAAGGAGTAAAATAGAATATATTACTCAGGTTTTCATCCATGTTGTTGGATTATTTTTATTGTTACAGAACAAACATATAGATAATAATAATTATGGCTTTTATATAGCCCTACTTTCATGCTTATAGCATGCTCAGAGCGCTATGGTCCAATCTTATTTGCTGACCAGTGGGGGAGGGGTATCTGGAAGTAGGTTTTCTGTGCTGCCTTTAGGCACTCAGTAAACACAACTCTGCTCGAGTCGGGTGTCGAACCTTGAGCCCCCTTCATAAGTAGCCGAGCCAAGCCAAGCTCAAGCGTACTTGGCCTCTCAACCATGCTTCCCAGATAGATAAATTCAGTTATTGAATTGCGTATCTGTATTATACTAAACAATATCTCGATCTATCAACAGAACACAATTCTTTTAAGTAATGATGAAACCAATTTCATTTTGTAAACTAGGAAATATACGGAATGTTTAGTGTCCATTTTATTGTTCCTTGTAGTTTTAAACCAGTGTGTAGATTCCAACATTTGTAAATCCAGCGGGTAGATTCAAATCAAGCATGTAGAATTGCAGTTGAGCTTATTTTATGCACTTTAAACTATGAAAACAATTTAATTATGTTTGTTTTATCTATAATATTTTTAAGTCAATTACTTTCTTATTTATGTTATGTTTAACATATTCCATATTTTCCTTATGTTCTGAAGTTTAAATTTCTTGAACTTGTGTTTAATTTTTATTTAAATTTGATGTTGTGTTTAAATTAGGTCTTATTATTTATTGTGATATTTTTATTTGCCTTTAGTTCAGGTCTGAAGTGTATAATGAAGAATTGGAAAAATCTTATATCAGACTACACTACCATTGTCCTTTTCTGAGCCAAAACCTACCAAATATGTCAAGTTTAGTCAAAATATGAGCAAATATGATTTTCTTTTTAAATTTAGAAAATAAAATTGTACTAGATGTAGTCTATATCTAGAATCAGTCAGTAAGTTTTTTTTTTGTTTTTTTTTTTAATAAACCAATATTAAAATAATTTTTGTTTTTTATATCCATTAAATTGTTCATATAAAAAAGGGCATGCATTCTTCTATAATTCTATAACAAATCTAACATTTTCTGACAACAAATAAAAAACTATATAGGTTTTATAAAAGCATGGTAAGGCACTCTAAAAGAGTGGAAATTTTAATTCCATCCAAATGTGTAAATAATTTCGGAGAGAAAGAGTTAAAAATGTTTCAATATTTCACAATCAATAAGCTACTTTAAATGTCTTCTCACACTATATAACAGGTAACTGCAAACTACCTTAATCTCATCAAAATGAGCAGTGATAGCATAAATCATTTGGTCTTCTACATATTTCATTCCATAAGGTCCAATAAGCTCTGCAAGGGCCCTAAACTCTGTCAAAGATTGTAAAATAAATTAATATTAAATTATTAAAACATTCGACATTCTTATTTTTTTAACAGGAAAAAGAAAGTGTCAACATAATCATCACTCTTGGCCGTCCTTGTTGTCCCTAAGTTAAAGAATAGTGTTAGTCAACAAATCATGTGCAACACTATGTCCTTATCTAAAGGATAGTCTAAGTCAATGAATCATGCGTGACAATATGTCCTAACCTAAGTCAATGAATCATGTGTGACAGTATGTCCTAACCTAAAGGATAGTCTTAGTCAATGAATGATATGTGACACCAAACTATCTCAGCTTTAAAAAATTCAAATTATTAATCAGATCCTCTCACTTGCTTGTCATAGTATTACTTACTATTAGCAAATCAACAGACAAGAACAAAAAGATTTAACTTTGTAAAAAAAAATGTCTTTACCTTGAATATTGATAAAATCTTCTGTAGCAGTAGTCAGTGGATCAACATGAGACTGTGCCAGACAGATGATTGACTTCCTGGTTGGTGAGTAAGTCATTTGTTCAAAGTTGCACAGGACATGAGTCATTAAAACATCTACATACCTGGAGAAGAGTTAAGTTACACATGAAACAAGACACACCTAGTTACCAGTACAAAGATAAATTAACATGTCACTAGAACTTCTTAATAGCTTAAGAAGAAACAAAACAAGACACAAGTTGTTAGAACATCTAGATACCCAGAGAAAAAAAATGAGTAAACTAATGATGGCAAAATTTCTAAAGGTAAGATTGAAAGCTCAGCATTGAAAGACTAACTCCAAGAAGACCAACTTAAGAAAGTATAGCTACATAAAGCTATGTAAATTATTTTATTGCTTTTTAATTTATTTAATTTTTTTTACAAATTGATAACGTTAGTTTTAAAAAAATTATTTCATATAGTGTGGTTTTAACGTTAATCCTCTAATACCAGCACAAAAAAAGTTTTTGCAAGAAATGTGAATTATTTACTCAATTTGTTGAAGTTTTTTTTGTTCTGTATTATTTTGTGAATAACATTTGCATTTCACGAACTGAGAACCAGATTGTCTACAGCCCCACTTCCATAGCTTTATAATGTCACATGTATTTTTTGACAAGTATCTTAAGTCATTTAGAGAAATTTTGTTATTTCCTAAACACAATCTACCACCCCTAACTCTCCACTTGTCACAGCAAACTACATTACCAATGTTTATATTTTGATGTGATTGTCTTTTCTCCATTTGAATCAACTGGTTGAGACTGCTCAAGTAACACTTTCCTCAAGAGTCTGCTGATGTCTAAGTGAACTGAGGAAACAATATAGTGAGAGTGTATGCATTCATATTACCATATCTTCTGGGGTTATCCTTCATTACTTCAAATAAGAAGATAATTACATCCTACGCATCAAGCATTTAGTCATGCATATTAACTAATGACCTAAATTCTGCCAAGTCACTGGTTTTCCTGGATAGCTTAGGCAACCCATTCCATGCTCGTTTCTTAATGTTTTTTTTTTAGTTGAGGGATCCCAAACAGAGGATGCATATTCAGTTATTGGCATAACCAAGGTTAAATAACATTTTAGTTTTATGTTCTCATTTGATTTATAGATATTTCTTTTAATAAACCCTAATCCTTTGTTTGATTTTTTGATAGTTTCATCAATATGGGGATTCCATGACAGTTTTTCATTTATTATAACACCTAAATATTTTGCATTTTTAGTTTTTAGTCTGTGTTACTGGATTACCATGAATAAAATAGGTGTGGAATTTATTTGTTTTAGTTTTTTTGTTACTCTTAATAACCGACATTTTTCTGGGTGGAAAGACATGCTCAAATCGATTCCCTTTTCTGTAATTCATCTAATTCTATTTGTAAAATTTCTGTATCTTGTGTTGTTTTAATTGTTTTATATATTATGCAATCATCTGCAAATAATCTGACTTTATTATTAGTTTGTTCTCTCCCTATCAGAAAATCTTTAATCCACTGATGCAATGGACCATCAATGCCAAAATATTTTAATTTTTTAAGCAAACTATGGTGGTGAACTTTGTCAAAAGCCTTGGAAAAATCTAGTTAAGATAGCATCTATTTGCTCACTGCCATAAAGAAGAGTGCTCACAACACAGGCATTGTAGACTAAGATTTTGTTTGCTGTGGTCAATTTAGCATTTTCGCAGATGCGCTTGGAGAGTTTAGCCAATGCTGTAGTAGCTTTTCCTATTCTTTTTGTCAGCTCGATGTCTAAATCTAGGTTACTGGCAACTGTTAAACCCAAGTAGGTAAATTCCTGCACCACCGAAAGGGTGTGGTTCCCAATATGTATCACAGGTATTTCTGCGACGTCTTGTGCCAGGATTTCGGTCTACAATGCCTGTGTTGTGAGCACTCTTCTTTATGGCAATGAAAGCTGGTCAACATACATGTACCAAGAGCACAGATTGAATAGTGCTGCCTGAGACGCATAGTGCGCATCTCTTGGAGGGACCATGTCTCCAATCAGGAAGTTTTGGGATTGGCCAATATGAACAGAATGTATGCTCACCTGATGCAAAGAAGACTACGCTGGCTCAGACATGTCACCTGCTTGCCAGATGGTAGAATCCCAAAGGATATCTTTTATGCTGAACTTGTGGAAGGAGTAAGACCCAAGGGCCGCCCAAGACTAACATATAGAGATGTCTGCAAGTGAGAGCCACAGATATCAACGAAAGTATGTGGGAAGAAATAGCCAAAGACCGGAGTGCATGGAGACAGACTGTGTGTGCTGGGACGATCCTTGCTGAGGGCAAAAGAAATGAAGTGGCCTTAATCAAGAGGGAAAAAAAGAAAAAGAAAGCTGCCCTGTCCGCTAGCCCTGAATCAGATGCATACACTTGCATGAATTGTAGCAAAACCTGCAGCTCTAGAATTGGCTTGATTAGCAACACCAGGTTCTGCCCCGTCTCAAGACTAAACCAAAACCAGTGACTCATCTGGGCACATCAATTGCCTTTCGAGACAAAAGGAGCCATATATATATATTTGCTCACTATCATCTAAACCTTTTGAAAAATCATCAATTAGTCCTATTAGTTGTGTTTCACATGATCTATATTTCTTGGTATGGAGTAAGGACATTATATTTGTCTAAGTGGTTTATGATGTTGCTACATCTTATGTGTTCTAGAATTGTGCATATGATGCTGGTAAGTGATACTGGTCTGTAGTTTCCTGGGTCAGCTTTTTCTTCTTTTTTAAATAGGGGCGTGACATTAGCTTCTTTTTAGTCCCTTAGTACTCTGCCCTGGTTAAGAGATGCCTCAACACTGGTGCTAGCTCATTGCTTAGTTCTTTGAGTAATCTAGCTGGAATACCATCAGGTCCAGAAGCTTTATTTGGTTTGATGTTTGCTAATAGTTTTTGGATCCCCTTTTCTTGTACTTCTATATCTCCTGTGTTGTCTACTTGGTTCAAATTAAGTACTATGTCTCTGTCTCCTGGGGCTGAGAATGCTGATGCAAAGTATTTGTTTAGGATTTAGTTTAGTTTTTTTGTTTTACATATTTTGGATGTTCCAAACCTTTAGCAAGAAGCAGGGGATGGTGGCAGTCAAGGCTTGAAATGTGGGCCCATCGAGATGACAGTCCAGAGAGCATACCACACAACCAGGCAGCCATCCTACTAGAAGATGTTAACTATAATTTTTCAAGCCCCTCCCATTGCTATCCTGCAGGAGAATTGGGCTAAGATGAAATAATCTTCATTTCTGAAGAAATGTTCAAAACAAACATTCTGAATAGTAATAAAGAAGAAGACCTTCATTGTACTCAACTTTTTTTTCTCATTAAAAAGACTAAGAATCAAAAGTGAAGTAGATCTAGTTCTCAAAACAACAACAAAGAGAATATTTAGGACATACCAAAGTTTCCAACATTCTGTAAGATATTCAGGTGAGACTGTACAGCACAAAGTACATCTTTTGGCTTAGCTACTGTCTTACCATCTGTAACTATTTTAGTCAAGTCAGCTATCACCCTGGAATTCAAAACATAATAAGGAAATCAGGAAAATTGTTTATGCTAAAAAGATATAGTCTTTTTCACTTGTATAAAATGATAGTTATAGAGGAGTAAGCATGGTGTGAAATTCATTGTAAACAAAACTGTTACAGTACACAACAAAACTCATGATACTTTCAATCTATTTTACTTACTTAGTGAGCATAGCTTCTAAAGTCTGAACTAAAAACTCCTGAGGGATAAAACAATGATCCCAGACAGAGATAACTGGGCTGTAGTTGATGGCATAACATAGGTCTGTCAAGGCCATGTAGTATTTATCAAGACTAGTGAAAAAACAAACAAAAATATTTGTCATTTTAAATTTAAAAAAAATAACTAACTACATAAATATGTATATAACTTTTTTTAAGATGCAATTATGATAAATTTACTTTGATAACTGTTCTCTGTTTTTTCTGATACTTTCAATGCCAGGTTTTGAAGGCTCTTGTAGTTTTTTGTCTTTCTTTTCCTTATCTTTAGTCTTCAGCTGTTGGTAGAGTAGTGCTGGCACAGCTTCTGATGGTAACAACTAAATATAATAATAATATAAAATTAATAAAAAAAAAAAAAAAAGAAAGAAAAAAGATAAAGGAACAATCCAGTATATGACCATGTTGGAAACAAATAAAAGAGAAAGATAATGCACTGAGTCAGTTGAAAAAGTTAGTTTAGGCAAAACAATTTTTTTTTTTTTATTTCTCAAATCATTTTAAATGTCCCGAAGCCCAGGTAAGATACTCATGGACATTTTCAGAACTAACTATTGTTCATGTGGATACAAGTTACAATAATTGGCCCCTTGCTCTGGATCAAGTTTATACTCATTTTTTCCCCTATTTTATCTTAAAATACTACCTTATTTCAGCTATAAAAATCAATATGTTTGAATAAATTAAAAAAAAAAAACTTCAAAGACAAATTTTCAAATACTTTCCTTAAACCAGTAGTTGTACATATTAGTTATTCATAACCACAACTGTGCTGACTTCCTGCTAGAACAGTTTTTAAATAAACCACACAACAATTATTTGCAGTACATCCAAAAGAACAAATCTTTAAAGATCCTTTTTTATCTGTGCTGTCATTATGTTTTGTTTAAGTATTTGTTTAAGTATTTACTAGGTAAAGAAAATGAAACGATGTACACCAAATGTTGCAATGTTTGATTACAAACCTTTTGATCCATTTCAACATTTTGTGCACAAATTTTGGTAACAACTCCAACAATCTCATTACAAATGTGTTTAAGGAACCAGTTAATGTATTTCAAACTTGTATTGCCAATGGACATTCGCTAAAGAGAAAGAAAACAGAGCTGGTTTTATATTTAAGACTATGACTTTCTTAAAGGAATTGAATGTATATATTTCAGAAAAAATGCAAGACCAATGGTTTATAAAAAGAATGATGTCATGTAGATAAAGAAATTGTAGCTAATGCAGAAAAGGTGTATTAAGATATAAGTCTACCTCTTCAGGACAATGACTGTGTGTAGCCATCATAAAATGAGAACAAATCAAAGGAAACACCAGACTGTAGCGATGTTGAGGTAAGAACTCCATACATTGATTGAAATGATGCTCCAGTATTGGTGTATGAAAACTGAGGAGAAATCAATTCTTTGATTTAGAATTAAGTAATAAACTATACAAATAATTTAAGATTAGTTAGATCTTATACACAAAAATAACATTGTATGTATATTATAAAGTTGTTTTTTTTATATTTTGTTTATTTTGAATAAGAAAGTTTTCTTCTTCTCTAAACCTACATTAGGATGTATTATTTTGGAGACCAAGTCCAGACAAATATGAAGTACAACAAGAAACAAGCAGATGGTGAGCATTGTTTCAAGATCATCATGTGACTATTAAGTATAAAGATGTTACCTAACCTATCATATTACCTAACCTATCATATTACCTAACCTATCATATTACCTATCCTATCATATTACCTAACCTATCATATTACCTATCCTATCATATTACCTAACCTATCATATTACCTATCCTATCATATTACCTAACCTATCGTATGGATGACAAGAGAGCTAACACAATAATCTTTAAGCCTGTCTTGCATTACTTTTTTGTCTCTCAGGCATACCTTTTCTATTATTTTTACAATCATTAATCATTTCCCTCATCATGCCTTAGTGTCACAAGTCAAAAGCTTGATCACAGAGTCACTCAATTTTATCACAGCATTAATTATTATTTAATTATTTTATTTCTATTTTTTTCCCCTTTTGTCCCAATTTCCCTACCAACCCCCACCCTTTTCCTCTTCTCGCTAGACTTAGTCCACCACCTGGGTGACAACTAGGCCACGACTTTTCACTTATCTCTCCTTGACCGGGGTAAAGATATACAATCACTTACATGGCCTTAGGCGCCGGATGTCTGACTTTCACGTCGACACCACCTGGGATGGAACACACTTCATTATTTCTTCCACCCCACCCATGTCTCTTTTTGATCAAGGAGATTATTCGTGTCACCACACCTCTTGACCCTTCCAAGGTGCAACTTTCGTCGGACTTTACCCACATGAGAGATAATCCTTAGTCTATCGCATTTCCTGTTTCCGCCCATCTCTTCCGGACCTTTATAAGCTAGAACAAGGCAGGTTAGACTCACTCCATCAATTATTCTCTTCGCTGACCAGTCGAGTCTGGACTATTTCATTAATTCTTACTCTTACAGGAATACCTGATGGTAAGCCAAACTTAATCACAGTTCCATCTTAATTACTTTGTGTATATTTCTCACTGGATATTATCATGTGTATTTTACTAATTTCATGTATGTTTAATTAGTGCATTGTGTATTTCTCACTGTCAGAGTAGGAAACATAAACATGGCATACATATATATTTATGAAATGCATTAGCCTATGTTCACGATATTATTGCTACGTTGCTCAATTGATCATCGATGCAATCTTGCAACCATGTATATATTTGTACATCTTATTTTATTCCCTTTATCTCGGCTGATCGCCTTGATAATTTTACTAGCGCACTAATACTGCGCTTAGAAAAGATATATGAATTATCTCCCCTTTACTCATTTTACTTTAACGCGCCCGCTCTCTCCATTCAAATTCGCTCCATTGTTTATGGCCAACTGCCATATGTAAACAAACCGTCATGGTTGCTCACCAGCGTCCATTTCTTCCCCCCTCTTTCTCTTCCAACTTATGTTGTTTCATTGAGATTAATATCTCCCTGACTTGGTACATTTTTATATTGCTACTATCAGCCATTTATTTCTCCAATCCCATTTGTCATCATCTCCCTATTGTACTCAAAAGCAAATTTACCAATCTGACAAATGCACCTCAGTCGAGGGCATCGATAAAATGCATGAGAGACATGTCCTAACTTGTCTTTGTTTATTCGCAGCCTCCCTCAGGTGTCTGCCTATTTAGCATCATCTACTTGCCTATTTATTTGAATCTGCCTATTGGATACTATTTACTTGGATCAACTATCCAGTGTCATCTGCCTACTTGACACTATTCAATTGCCTATTGGCCTACCTGCCTATTTGGCTCTACTACTTGGCGCTATCGACTCTACTTGCCTGCCTATTTGACAGTCCACTTGTCAACCTACTGTGCAAGACGTCTTAGCTTCGCCAAATCTCCGCAACTCACTGGATTTATCCTGCTATAACACTGCCCACAGCAGATCAGCTCTGCCCGCCACCCGCCCTACTGTGCCCACTACAGATATCAGAACTTTGGATTGAGACTCCACAAGAACTAAATCACCGGCTTCCCTCTACCCACTAGAGCCCCACCACCAGCTGCAACCTCAGCAGGACAACCAGCTAAGTGCAAAGGACAAGGTGACATATACCCTCTAATTAAGTGTTTAGTATGATGATACAATATTGCTAATGAGATAGATGCAAACCCCCTCCCCTATTTTATTCTACTTTGTATATTTATATAAATAAATATTCTTTAATTTTTCAACATTTGTATCTTTCTCCATTGTTTGTCTCGTTGCCTGTCTGCTCATGATTTATCTCTGATGGACCAGTGTGTGACAATTCAAAAATAATCATCCCCTAGACACCAAACAAGCCACTCATACACGTCATACACGAGATCCGTCACACTTAGGCATTAGGATTGTCTGCTCCTGATTTATCTCTGATGGACCAGTGGGTGACAATTCAAAAATAATCATTCCCTAGACACCAAATAAGCCACTCATACACAAGGTCCGTCACACTTAGGCATTAGGATTGCCAAACACATTTATGTTAAAGTGATTAATACTTAACAAAGTGACCTGCTAAAGTTAGAATATGAGACGCATTAAAAAAGTTAAACATTTTTTCTAAGTAAAACTTGAGGTCTTACAGTAAATAATTGTATTTATTATCATTCCACAAATTGTCAAATATGCTAAGACAATTACAGACTGTTTATTACATCATCATCTGATCCCATTGGGATAAGAGCTCAGGTGGTCCCTGGTTCAACACATTTAAATAAAGTTCTGTCTAGAGCTTTTCATCTCCATATTTAAATTGTGAGCTATTGTTGATCTGTCTCTACAACTACATTATCAAGTTATCCAATATGTAGTCTTGTCTTTTGGTTTTTGATTGTACACTTTTTACCTCTTATATTCTGACACTCTTTCAAGGTCACCTAACCAACATAATCTGCTCTGTATTTATAGGACTATAGATATATGCTTTTATCAGCATCCAGGTATACATGACTGCTGGTCTTGTGAAAGTTTTGTAGGTGTTTTTGATGTAATTAAAATAGTTGTTTTCCTGTATGTACTACAGAATGTAGAACATCTACAGCTATACCTACTTTAATTATGTTATTAAGTATTCACATTGTAGTTGGCTGTATATAGTCCTAGTTGGTAACACACCTATGTTTTCTCCCTTGAAGAGGTTTGCAACAAAAAATTTTTCTAATGTTGGTGTGTACATTCCTAATACTTTTCCTTGTGACAGAAACAAAAGCACATGTGAAATACCAGTGAGTGTTCTCTCTTGACTTTAAGAGTTGTATAACCTCATAGATATAGCTGAGTTTTCAGAAACTCTGTGACATTCAGATATTAGTTGTTGAAGCAATGCTGATGTTAGATTAGTATGATTCAAAGCAATGAATGATATAATATATCAGAACTAACCAGTAAATAGAAAGTTCAGTAGTTTCTTCGAACATTTCATCTAGACTGTCCACCATCTTGGTATGAAAGATAACAGTGTTCATGTGCTTGGCTAACTCTCCAACAGTCTTCAACTCTAAGTCTACTTTGCTGCCACTAGTCATAGCCTGGGAGAGAACAAAAAATCAGATTATAATTATAGTGAATTGAAAAGTCAAGAATTGTGAAACATTTAAATAACTATGATGTCATTTAATTTGTATTTTATGTACCACTGTGTCAATAATTTTGATAAAATGAAGAACTTTTGAATATTTTGTCTTAATAAGTGCAGACAATTTTCATGAAGTGTTTTCTTTAAGAGCTACCAAAAAAGAGCTACCAACAAGCTTAATGTTGAGTAAAAGTTCATAAATTATTGTTGTGAAATTGGGATGATCAACAATGCAGCTCCTGCAATTGAGTTGATGCTAGACCAGCAAGGTCAAGAGAGGGACAAGGATGTATGGGCCACTCTTCACCTTCACCGATTCCTTAGTCTGTTGAACCATTGGGGCACCACACATGATTTATCAAGCATCTTTCTCCGTTCCTCTGTCTTTTGCCTAGAATATTATCTTTTAATGACAAGCCCATCCATTCTTTAATGTTATCTTCCCAATGCTTTCTCTGTCTGCCTCTTCTTCTTTTTCCTGGTACTGTTCACTGAAGAAACGTCTTTGCAAGACATGAAGACCTTGTTATTAAATCCTATGTCATTTTTATGGGTGACTCATACTACCTTAATCTAAGAGCCAGGAATGCACCCAAGAGAGAATTCACCTGGGTGCATCCATTGTTTTTAGAACAGAAGGAGCCATATAGTATTATATATTATGTTATTATTAGGTAAGTAATAATAATAACGTTGTAAGTGTTGCATTGATTGTTGCAAACATCTCTTATATTTCTAACTAGACATAAATTACCTGCGGCTCGCAGGTCTTAATTTGCGTATCACTGTCAATATAGTCACTGAGAGTGTTTTGTAACAATTAAACGAAATAATAATGTTATAAGTAAATCATATGCGGAATGCAAGAATGTAAAAATAGTATGAATGGAGCTATCAAAATAGCTAATCCACTTAAATCCATTTTTTCAAATAAAAACATTTGCTTGTAGGCCTACATATATTTGATTAAATTTTGAAATGAATAGACTTAAATTTGTATGTTCATGTATTAAGTATAAAGTAGATCTTGAGTTAGACATAGGTCTAGATCTAGAGTTAAATATTTGCTTAGATAGAGTTCATTCTGTGCTGTGTGAAGGCTTACATGACCTTTTTTAGTATGCAATTGATGAATGAATATATCTCAACACGGCTTTGCAGCTTTAGGGAACGAATGTATGAAAAATGCTTTAGAAAAACCTAATTTGAATGTTTATTTGATTTAAATATGAAATGAATGGACTATAATTATTAGTATGTTCATGTGTTAATGTATAAAACTATCTTTGCGAAGAGAAGTTCTATCATCTTAGAGTTAAATTAGAGTTTTAGACCTAGGAATAGAAAGATGTGTAACATTAGGGTATTGTCTAATAAAAGAATATATGTAAGGAATTCTAAATTTGCAGAAATAAGGAACGAATTTATGTAAAAAATGCTTTTGAAACACAAATTTGAAGGTTAATTTTATTAAATAATGAAATCAATGGACTATATTTTGTATTTTCATGTGTCAAAGTAAAAAAACTATCTATGCAAAGTGTAGTTCTTAAAATTAGATCTAGATCCTTTCGATTTTTTCTCATGTAAACATGGTAATCATGGCCTAGATAGATGAAGTTATAATGCTTTCATAGAGTTGGTCAACTTTTTTTTTGAGGATCTTAAGTTTGTTTTAGGGCTACAATACATACACTACGGTTCAAGTTAGTACTCAAGGAACATTTGTACCAAGTTTTATCAAGATCGAACTATATTCATAATCTAATAATAGAAATTAATAGTAATCACTGCTTTTGTTTATCTCATGGTAAAATATTTTGATGAAAACTAATTATTTACCTGAAATCTAAACCAGTCCAAACGGAAACCTTTCAGTTGAACATTGTTGTAATCATTTCCTGTATAAAACAAGGTACATTTAAATGTGTGTTGGTAAAAACATGATCACTATAAAAAAATCTAATAGCAAACTAGGAATGAGATTTCTTTCAACATAAATATTCAATATAAATGAATTAATTTATATTACTGGTATGTAAATAGAGAAAATTTAAATACTATAAAAAAAAGAAAAGATATTTGCTTTTTAAATCTTCATAGCTAGGTAAAATAATGTATAAAAGCAGCTGAAGCACTTAAGATAAATGCATAAATAAAATGAAGAGCATATTATAAAGAGAAAATATTGACATCAAGGTGGAAGGTTTCTGTAAAAAATTATGTCATAAAGTTGTACATACAGAATATAAAGATGCATTGTTGCATAACGAAAGCACATACAAACACAATTACATGCATAATAGCACCCTAATAAGGGGCATAGGAAGCAATGGAATGCAACCCTCTCCTTTCATTATCAAAACATTTTCTTAACTGTAAATCTTCTTATCTTATATAATACAGACGTTACTTCAAAAAAGAAGATGATTACGTCCTACGCGTCATGCATTTAGTCATGCATTTTAACCAATGACTTAAATTCTGCCAAGTCACTGGTTTTCCTGGCTAGCTCAGGCAACCCATTCCATGCTCTAATAGCACTAGGGAAGAAGGAGTATTTGTACAAATTTGTCCTAGCATATGGGATGAGGAATGTGCCTTTATCTTTGTGTCTTTCAGAGTATTTTATTAAATTTTGTTTTTGTATTTGAAGATTATGGTTCAGTGTTTTATGTATAATTGCTACTTTACTTTTGAGTCTTCTATCCTTAAGGCTTTCTAAATTTAGTGATTTTACTATAGGTGTTACTCTAGTCAAATGTGAATATTCATTTGTTATGAATCTCACTGCTCTATTTTGTGTCTGTTCCAGTTTCTTAATGTTTTCTTGAGTTGAGGGGTCCCAAACAGAGGATGCATATTCTATTATTGGCCTAACCAAGGTTAAATAACATTTTAGTTTTATGTTCTTATTTGATTTATATAAATTTCTTTTAATAAACCCTAATGCTTTGTTGGATTTTTTTTATAGTTTCATCAATATGTGGATTCCATGACAGTTTTTCATTTATTATAACACCTAGGTATTTTGCATTTTTAGTCTGTGTTACTGGTTTGCCATGAATAAGATATGTGGAATTAATTTGTTTTAGTTTTTTTGTTACTCTTAACAACTGACATTTTTCTGGGTGGAAAGACATGCTTCAATTTGATTCCCATTTCTGTAATTCATCTAATTCTCTTTGTAAAATATCTGTGTCTTGTGTTGTTTTTATTGTTCTATATATTATGCAATCGTCTGCAAATAATCTGACTTTTGTTCCTGAAGTAATGCAATTTGGTAAATCATTTATGTAAATTAAAAATAGTAGTGGACCCAAGACTGTTCCTTGAGGTACACCTTGAGTTTACTGTTATCGGCGTTGATTTAGAGCCATTTATTATTACAGTTTGTTCTCTCCCTATCAGAAAATCTTTAATCCACTGATGCAGTGGACCATTAATGCCAAAATATTTTAATTTTTTAAGCAAACTATGGTGGTGAACTTTGTCAAAAGCCTTAGAAAAATCTAGTAAGATAGCATCTATTTGTTCACTATTATCTAAAACTTTAGAAAAATCATCAATTAGTCCTATTAGTTGTGTTTCACATGATCTATATTTCCTAAAGCCATGTTGGTAAGGTGTGAGGACATTTTGTTTGTCTAAGTGGTTTATGATGTTGCTACATATTATGTGTTCTAGGATTTTACATGTGATGCTGGTAAGTGATACTGGTCTGTAGTTTCCTGGGTCAGATTTTTCTCCTTTTTTAAATAGGGGGGTGACATTAGCTTCTTTCCAGTCCTTTGGTACTCTGCCCTGGCTAAGTGAAGCCTGAAAGAGTATTTTGAACACTGGGGTTAGCTCATTGCTTAGTTCTTTGAGTAATCTAGCTGGAATACCATCAGGTCCAGACACTTTATTTGGTTTGGTGTTGGCTAATAGTTTTTGAATTCCATTTTCTTGTACTACTATATCTTCTATGTTGTCTACTTGGTTCAAATTCAGTAATATGTCTTTGTCTCCTGGAGCTGAGAATGCAGATGCAAAGTATTTGTTTAGGATGTTTGCTTTAGTTTCATTATCATTATGTATTATGTTATGTTCATCTTTTTATGGCGCTATGCCTGTTGTTTCCATTTTCTTAGACTTAATGTATGACCATAGGTTTTTGTTGTTATCTTTAGATATTACATTGTTTATGTATTCACACTGCAGCTGTCTGCTTACTTTTTGGGTTAAGTGTTTAATTTTTATATACTTTTTGTAAACTCTTTCTGCCTTGGTTTCTTTAAATTTTCTATATAGGTTTTCCTTCTGTTTACAAAGCTTCTTTAGTCTATTATTAAACCAGCATTTATTTATTTTGTTTAATGTGTATTTAGTTGGTATATGATTTTCTATAATGCTTTTAAGATGGTTTTTAATGAACTTTCAGAGGTCATCGACTGGTTGGTTAATGTCTTTTTCTAATAAGAATGTTTGTTGAAAGTTTAATGCAGCTTGGTGTAGTTGTGTTAGGTTACTATCACAATCATCTATAGTGGATGTCCGATGTCAAGATCTATGAAGATGCAATGATAGATGTCACGTTGAAGATTATCTTGACTTATATCACACTAACAATGATTGTGATTGCCGAGGATCTTGAAATCTTCTTTTAATAAGATGATCGTATAGAAGCAGCTAGATCTAGTTGATAATACGATCATTCAAAACGTTGCCAGTTGATCATCTAGAAGTTGTCAATCGCTAAGTCGATCTAAGTATGTTACTATATTCAATGAAGAAACTTCTCTTCGTCTAAAACAATTACTTTAATTCAGAACTTGAAAAAGCTATTCACAAATAATTAGAATGGTTAAATGTACTTGAATAGAATGATAGATCTACACAATAATATAATTGAGTTCTAATACAAAACTTTAGTAGATGTTTCACTAACACATTCCAAAACAAAGACTGACTAAAAAACTAGAACCTTTCCCGGGCTCCAGCGATGTCACGTGTCCCAGGCAGCTCATTGTAATGCCAACCAATAAATGCAGCCCAATTTACAATAATTAACATATCTCTGCGTGAGAAATTTCCCGAGGTCGTTGACGAGCTAAATATAGATACTGTGTACGTGACAGTTACATTTATTCCAGAGTAAGATTTTTCTTTTGGGTTTTGAATTGGCTGCTGCTTTTATCTGACTGTATTTTTATGATCTCATGGTCTGATAGACCAGGGATAACATCATAATCAACTACTAATCCAGGTCTGTTGGTTAAGAAGAGATCTAATGTGTTGTTTAATCTAGTTGGCTTTTTAATGATTTGATCTAAACTTAGGTTGTGTAAAGTTTCTATGAAAAGCTCATTTATGTCCTTAAGGTTTTGGTGTTTATCTATGGTTAGTGTTTTCCAATTTATATCAGGTAGGTTGAAATCACCCATAATCCAAAAAACTGCATTTTTATTTGTCTCTTTAAGTGTAGTAATCTGATTACATAGTTCCTGCATGTATTCTAAACTAGAATTTGGTGGTCTGTAAATGCTGCCTATTATTAGGGATGTTGAGGTAGTATTAATTTTACAAAATGTTGATTCTATATTTTTTGAGTTAGGTAAGGTAATTTCTTCAGCTATAAGAGTGTTTTTTATTGCTAGAAGAACTCCTCCATGATTATCAGCCCTATCTTTTCTAAAAATTTCATAATTACTATTGAAAATTTCTGCATTATAAATTTCAGGATGTAGCCAAGTTTCTGTTCCTGCAATTATGTCTGGTTTCTCACATTCTAATAAAATTTCTAAGTCTGCTGTTTTGTTCCTAATGCTTTGAAAATTTATTACTAAGGTTTTAAGGTATTTTGGTATTACTTCTTTAGTAGGTTTGTTTAGTGAGGCTGTTGTATTAATTTTAGTAGATTTAGGTTTAACAGGAGTGGATCTGGCTAGTGGTTGGTGAGTTTGGTTTGGGATGGTGTTTAGGATATTATATGGGTTAGAAGTGTCTGCATCAAAGGAATCAAACAGTCCTGATGTAAACTGAGGTATCCCACACGGTACACAGTGCCATGATGCGTCTTTGTTGCCTAAGGCATAATACACAGGTGTATTCATATGGAGACTTGATGCATGGTACCATTCATCGCAGGTGTCACATTGAATGGCTTTCTGTTTCATGGTGCATACTTTTTTGCAGATGTTGCATCTATCTTTAGATCTAAGCCCTGGATTTGACTCTACATCTCCTGCTATTAATATTAACAGTGATAGGTATTTATTTCTGCTGTGTCTGATTGAGAACTTCCATTTGTGATGGGTGATCTTCTTTAATGTTATGGATGTGTATGTTAGGTTATTTTTTAAGTTGCATTGATCTAGAGTGTGATAATTTATTATGACTGTTGTTTCCTTTTTAAGTTTAGTGTTGACTAAGGTAGATCTAGTTCTATGTTCAGCTAGTGTGTATTTAGTAATTATTAGGATAAATAGCCAGAGCAATTTCATGATGACTGTTGTTGATTTTAGTTTTTAAAGGTCTAGTCTAAATCTAGTTTAAGGTTTACAATGCCTTAGTTAAGTCTAAGTCTAAAGTGAAAGCTAATTTACAATGACAATTAAATCAAATCAAATGGTTTATTAAATTCAAAATATGGACCTAGACTAGATCTAATTCTAGATCAATATATTTATGTGTATAACTAAATTTATAGAATATTACTATTAGTTATTATTAATAGTATTAGTAGATGATTAGTAGATCTAAAGCCTTAATTAAAGTCTAAGTCTAACACTAGACTGAGTAGATCTAAAATTTAAGGATATAATAATAATATAAATAATATTAAATATATAGATTCTAGATCTATCTAATTATATTTAGATCTATATAAGGCTAATAAAAAAAGGATTAGTGAGACAAAATAGTCCTAAACTAAGAGTTGTTAATTTGAATTAATTAGTGGAAAAAAATGCTGAATTAAGTTAAATATATAATTTAAAGATATTAGTTTATTAGTTGAATAGCTTTTTTAAGGAATTTGGTTTGATTTTAATACAACAAAACGAAAATTTTAACTCATCTCTGATAAATATAAGAACAAATGCTATCTTCTAGTGTTTTGAGAGGGAAAGCATCTAATATTGACAATATTACACTCAATGCAATTAATGTAAGAATATTTGTGAGTTTTTTTTGTTCTTGTCATTAACTTTTTTTTTTATCACACTTTGACAAATTTACTATCAAAATTTTTAAGAATTGAAATTAAGCACATGAAAATTTAAATTGAATTTTTTTTAAACAATGTTAGAATCCATTATAAAACTTTAAGAATTCCTAAATCCATGAGAAATTTTCATCTGCATAGTTTTATATCAAGATTAAAAATCAGCTATAATGTTTGTCTGGAAATTGTTCCTTAATGTAAAGATTCTAAAAAAAATGTTGCTAATAAAAAGCAACAGCAAGAACAGCAAAATTCTGTTGTTCTGTTCAATAAAATACAATTATTTTAATGAACATACTTTTATTGAAAATATTTAGCTATATTTGTTTTATTAAAAAATATTAAATGACAAGCTGTTACCACTGCTTTCTCATGTCAAAATAGTTGCTATATTCATTTTGACACCCACTCTTATTTCTTAGCAAGGTATTGCATGAATTGTGGCCCCACAATCCTAGCAGCCTAATGAACAGTATGATAGTTAGGCTCTTTCCATAATTTTTGTTCTACCTCTTACACATGCTGTTAAAACTTTAGCTTTGTTACATTGAAAAAGTTTGCCTATGTTTTTTTGACTCAAAGTAAAGTTTTCAGCTTCTAAATTATAGTAGCCCTTAAGGATGAAATGTTTTACATCTGATCATCAAATGGGCTTAGCTGATACCCATTTGATAGTGAAAAAGTTGCTATATGTTGTTTATTTTTACCAGAACTACATTTTTCTTTGGCATCCTACAATGAAATGGCCACATTATAATGCCCCAGCTTTTTGCAACTGAGCCTTCCATTGCAAACACATTCTTTTTAGATGCCCAACACATGCAGATATTACTTTCCCTTGTCAGTTGTAGCTCAAGAGAATGAAATACCATGCTATGTCTCCATTACAATCAACACAAAAGCTGTCACAATCAAAAAAGATAATACACACTCTGTACATTCTTTGGCTTTTAAGTTCTAGATCTAAGTCATCTTCTTTAAAGAAACAGACATTCACTCTGTACATTCTTTGGCTTTTAAGTTCTAGATGTAAGTCATCTTCTTCAAAGAAACAGACATTCACTCTGTATATTCATTGGCTTTTAAGTTCTAGATCTAAGTCCTCTTCTTCAAAGAAACAGACATTCACTCTGTACATTCTTTGGCTTTTAAGTTCTAGATGTAAGTCATCTTCTTCAAAGAAACAGACATTCACTCTGTACATTCATTGGCTTTTAAGTTCTAGATCTAAGTCATCTTCTTTAAAGAAACAGACATTCACTCTGTACATTCATTGGCTATTAAGTTCTAGATCTAAGTCATCTTCTTTAAAGAAACAAACATTCACATTTAACATATACTTCACACACTTCATACACTTACAAACTAATAGTGCTAGCCATTGTTTTTTGAAAAATAGGTAATATCAATGTCCTTTTATAAAGTGTTATCATTACTTTTATCCTGTTAAGAATGAGATTTCTGTCAATGTAACTATTCAATATTAATGAATCAATTTTTATTACTGGCATGCAAATTTTAATAAGTTAAATATTGTTCATTCATAAATAAAAATAGTTATATTATGACAATGATTAAAAATGTGCATTGTAATTAAAAATTTGAAAAAAAAAATGAATATAAAAACATTAATTTTAGTTGGCAGGTTTCAGGATGTGATTGAAGGGTGAAATTTCCTATTTTTGTATAGCCCTTGTGCGGGAGAATTATTGAGTAAGAACTTTGTATTTTATTTATATAAAGTAAGGAATCTCTAGACATTTCAAAATCACTTTTCTTAAATCACTGAAGAAGAAATGCATTTTAAATGAGTAAGGCAGAGAATATAATTCATACAATAATAATTGAATACAGGAATGTAAATAAACACAGAGATTACCTTCGCAAACAGCTTCAAAAGGAAACTATTCAATAAAAAAAGGGGACTAAGTCAATAAAGAAAGTGAAACAAATGTTCTTGCAGGACAGATAAGGAAAGAGATTAGTGGGTTAGTATAATTTGGGGAACTAAAAACTACTGTAATGTTATGAGATAATAGTTGGGTCTATGTTCAATTTGAGGTGTTTGATTTTATGGATAAAATAGAAACTTTCCTACCTGCTATGTCTTGAAGTCCAGAAAGACTTTCAACAAATGAATTCAACAAGGCTAACTCATCTGGTGGGCAAAGTGAGATTTTCTGTTTCATACAATAATACAAGAAATGAGCAGTGTAATTCTTTATGATCATGTCTGTCAGTACTTTGATTCAGCTAGAGACAGGGGAAGTAAGCTGGTGATCAATGTGATTGAGACATAATATTCTAACTAATTACAGGCAGCACAATCATAATCAGAGAGGACGTTCAACGTCTTTTTATTTACTGACAGAGACTAGAATATGTGACACAGTGATAGAATTTAAAAATGCTAGTTTTATGACTATGAAGTTAGAATCCAAGAAAAGACTTTATGACATTCATATCTTATTAAGATGTAGTGGGTATCTAATATTTTTTTTAACAAAGTAAAGGTGATTAGTTATTATGCTACCAACATTTCACCCACAATTATTTAAGGACACAAAAACAAATACTCTTTCAACTGCTCCATACAAGAAAATGTATTTACTGATTATAATAGCACTATGCCATTTTTTAGTACTTACTGACATGAGCTGTTGAAGCAGAACAGAATCATATCCAGATAAATATTGGCTGTAATAGCACTGTACCACTTCCTTGTACTTCTTCACCAGAACTGATGAAATTTTAAAATCAAATTTATAACCCTAAGTTTACAATTGAATACAATGTAGGGTAAATCATAAACACTGTTTTTGAAAACAGGAATTAATTATTTTAGTTATAAAGAGGAGGCCAAAACAAGTAAAAATGCAAACAGGGATGTTCTTGTATAATATGGCACTGCATTTTTATGAGGTTCTTAAGGCAGTGGACACCAGTTGGGAAGAGGCTTCAAACATTGCTGGCAACCAATGTCTGTAGAGACAGCTTGTCACCCAATGCAACCAATGTCTGTAGAGACAGCTTGTCACCCAATGCAACCAATGTCTGTAGAGACAGCTTGTCACCCAATGCAACCAATGTCTGTAGAGACAGCTTGTCACCCAATGCAACCAATGTCTGTAGAGACAGCTTGTCACCCAATGCAACCAATGTCTGTAGAGACAGCTTGTCACCCAATGCAACCAATGTCTGTAGAGACAGCTTGTCACCCAATGCAACCAATGTCTGTAGAGACAGCTTGTCACCCAATGCAACCAATGTCTGTAGAGACAGCTTGTCACCCAATGCAACCAATGTCTGTAGAGACAGCTTGTCACCCAATGCAACCAATGTCTGTAGAGACAGCTTGTCACCCAATGCAACCAATGTCTGTAGAGACAGCTTGTCACCCAATGCAACCAATGTCTGTAGAGACAGCTTGTCACCCAATGCAACCAATGTCTGTAGAGACAGCTTGTCACCCAATGCAACCAATGTCTGTAGAGACAGCTTGTCACCCAATGCAACCAATGTCTGTAGAGACAGCTTGTCACCCAATGCAACAAATGGCTTGGGAGGATCTAAGTTACTAAATAATATATATCTTCAAACTTAAAAAATATACATATTGTTTAATGCATGAGATATAACCTTATTACCTTTGATATCCTCCATGTAAAATATTAGCTCAGGCAGTTGTCTGAAAATAAATGCAGATTGCCAATTAATTGTGATGTGTGATTATAAATGTAAAATACATGAGAACTAATATAAATGTAACATACTACAAAAGACGCCAACTATAAATGTGACATACTACCAAACATGACAATCACCTGTCAGTAAAATCATCTGGAGATATTTTCATGCTTTGTTTTTTCAACGTTGACAAGTGAATATGCCTAAGCAGCCATAGGATCTCATCTCTAGCCAATGAAAGGCCTTGAAAAACATATAATGCCTGGCAGAGAAATATTCAGTAATGAAAAAAGTGTGGAATCAAGAGTCAAAACAAAAACTCCAATGATATGACCTGAAAAAACCTACATACATGAAACATGAATATATTGCTTTTGATAGAATGATTGCAAGCATTTTATTAACAAAATATCTTTGGTTTCTCAAATAAAAAATTACATGTCATGAACTAAATGAATCCTATAATAAGACCACTGTTTGTTTAATATTTATTACTATATATTAAAACAAATAGATTTTTGAAAACATTAAGTCATGTTAAATATTACCTTGGGCCCTAGTAATCCAGGGTTTTCTGCAAAGGCTAGTGACAAATCTCTTAAAGAATTTCTCAGAAACTTGCGTCTTTCTTTGTGAAAAATTGCTCTATTGAATAAGAAATTTTTTTTTTTTAAATAATTTTGTTCAAGTATTAATAAAAAAGGAATTAAGTTTTTTAGTGAAATTAATTAAAACAATTGCATTTTAGCATCCTATTTCTAAAAAGACTAAAGCATTGGAATTTCTCTACTTACGAATTTTGTAAAGAATAAATCTGGAACTCTTTTACCTCTGAAGCTCTTTTGTTTTGTCTGGCAATAGAAAAATTATAGCTTTTATTCATTAAAATCTCAAGTTAATTGTTTCGAGATAGAATCATGAGAAATTACATGACTTCAGATTTCTAGAGTTGAAATCACTGAACAAATATTGTTATAATAAATGTCATTCATTTTTGTGTCATTGAAAGGGAGTTAATTGGGACTGATAGGGAGGTTCATTATAATTAACATGGAAATATCCTTGGTAATTAATTTAGCTTTAAATATTGACTAGGGATTTATAAAAAAAAATATATGTGTTTTCCTATTATAATAAAATGTATATAATGAATTATAGACGGTACAACACCAAAAATTTATATTTTTGCTTATCTGAAGCAAGTATAAACTATAATATGGTGACTATCACTTTCCTTGGTTTCTACAAAGTGACCAACAGATTCAAGTTACAGCATGTACTATTTCAACAAATCTCAAGCTAAATGTTGACAGAGAATGAGACCTCTCACCCTTTCATATTCTCAAAGAAGTTTATAATATCACTGTAGAGCAGCATATCTGTTCGATATAGTGTGAAGCATAAGTTGGACTGTAGTGCAACTTTCCATAGTTCTACTGCTGAGGGGTCAGACAGACCTTGATTACATACAAGAAAACCAACTGCAAGTAAAAAGTACAATGCATCTGAGAATTTGTCAATTTGAAAAAAATATGTTACTCTGTTTGAAATTCCTATAAAGGTAATACTACAATTATTACTGTATGACAAAACTCTTGTTTTTTAAAGTCAAAAATTATTTTATTCTTATGATAAAACTGAATATATGTATATGCGAGCAAAAAAACAAATAATTAACTTACATACAATCCATCTTTCCATCGTCTCTAAAGACAAATACTCACACTGAATCTATTGAATATGAAATTATATTATTAGGTCTTACATATTTCATTACAAAATAAAAGAACAAAACAAGAAAATATCAAAAATACTTTAAAAAAAACAACAAAGCTTATATTAGACTTAGTTGTATTAATTAGTTTCAACCAGTGATGTTATTAAATTTGTAATACATCAAGACTAACAATAATAAATCTATGTGATGAGAAATATTTTTACCAATTGTTTTAGTTTAGCACTAAATCATGCTTTTGGCATTTTCAATAAACTATGATCCTTTCACATGCCGGGACAAATTGGGAAAGGGGTGGGGGATAAAGAAGGAGGTATCTGGGTAAATATTACACTGATTGCTTTCTAAATGCCTTTATAAAAAATTTTTAAAAGTTGAACATCCTTGATTCAAACTTGAGGGCTCTAGCCTCCTCAGACATTCTCAAGTCAACATACTAACTACTGTGCCAGAGAAGTGCTTATGAAAATAGAAGGTTTTATAGTAATCTATTGTTAGTTTCAAACTTTAAAGCAAAGTATAAAGGGGACTAATTCAATGCATACTATCACATCAGTCAAGTACAATTTCTTTCTATTGTTTGACACCAAACAAAATAATAAATTACCAATAGTTATTTAACTAATTGGTTAATTATTTTATTCTTGTTTTGTCAGGTAAAAGAAATAAGTGTGCACAATTTTATCTTGATCAAGATTAGGTGTGGGAGAAATAAAACATTTTACTAGACAGACAGACTGTATAGTTATGTTTCTGTAATCCGTCTTTACTTTACTTTTAATATGTCTTGTACAAAGATTATTTATAACTCTTTCTTACCATTTCAGTGGAAGGTATGTTTGCCATCTTGGAAGAATCATAAAAAATAGCTAGCACTTGGTATGTCCTCAGTTCTTCAGCAGACAAATTTCTTGTGGTATATATTTTATGTAATGATTTCAGAGCTGGTATTACATGCTAAGAATACAAAATTCAAATTCTGGAAATAAGATTGACTTTTAACCACACAAGCCAGTTTGATTTGCTTGAAGATAGTGAAAGTCAGATTATTTTTTTTTTTAAGAATCCTAGTCACTTAATCTCTGGACACTTAATTCTGGTGTCAAAAGTATTGTCTTCAAATATATAAAATAATCTAAAAATAAATGCTGCTTGTTGATATTTTTTACCTAATCATACATTGTAAACTTTTCCCTCTGTTCAATCTAAAATGTAGCCCTTGAAGCGGATAGGACTAGGAAAGAATAGGTGTAGGAAGGGGGGGGGGTCCTTATTTTGGTGCTTCTACTCAGCCATCCCACTCCTCTATAAACCAAAAGAGTATTGTGATTAAATTAAACATGAAGCAGGTTAACAACAGCTTGAGAAATCTAAGGGTTTTTAATAAATATAAATAGTAAGAAGGGGCAGCACTTGGTTATGAAGTTGAACTTACATGGAACAACAAGAGATTATACAAAAAAAAGTGATAACTAATTCTTTAAGGATCCTCTTTCTTTATAGGTCAGTTGCTCTTTCTTATCCCCACCAGTTAATTTCTTCTTTACCTATGATCATTACCTTACTTGTCTTATTAATTCATAATAAACACTTTAAAACAGTATTGATATTAATAGATATTAAAATAATGTTGAAATTTTGAATACAAGTGTATATTTTAATATTTCTAAAATGTTCAATAATATAATGAAAATATTTAAATGTCATACTTATTATCATGTTTATATGAAATTATTATTTGATATCAAATTAAATTCTTGCTAATTTCGCAATTTTTTTTAACCCCAGGAGAATAGTATATGGGAATAAATGACAGGAGATTATATGACAAGGAGATGAAATGACTGGGGATTACAAGATTTATTGAGCAGACACTATTTAACTAGAAACGATGATGACAATATATTTATAGAAACAGTAAATGTGAATAGTTTTAAAAAAGGATTAAAATAAACAGTCTAATGCAAACATTTGGTTTCAATTTCTAATACAAACTGTTTCTAATTAATATAGCGTGAGAATGGCAAATTGAGTAACAAGGTTTTATTTAAAAATTTCATATTTATAGTTTCAGTAGAATAGAAACTTGTTAGCCAAATTGTATGTAGTTTTTCAGTTTTTAATTTGCATTCCACCCTTTAGAATCTCACTGTATCTAACTTAACTATATTATAAACTGTTAAGATACAACAGACTTTTACAAGGTCCCCCTTTCAGACTTTGGGGTCTATGGGATGGAATATATAAAGCTTATATGTTTCTATGGTTGATGATTAAAGAGGTTGTCATGTGACCAGCATAACAATCAACCGCCTTTACTTTCACTTACTATAGTCAGTTGCAGCCTTTTCGTTAATAAAAAAATCTGCATTTCTAATATATTATTTTGTAAATTTTAAAGTTTCTTTTAACAAACCTTATAATGCTAAAAGAATTTCACATGTTGGGTACAAACATCAATTTAAATTTTGAAGATAATAACATAATAATACATCATGTATCCAACACAAAAAATAATTCTTAATGTTATCGATGTGCACAATGTATTAACAATTAGCGGAATATGAAATACATAATGTTAAAAAATAGCTGAAGTTTATGAAAATAACAATGTTTCAACTAATATGCATATTATCCCATATATAGGCCTATAAATTATATATATATGTGTGTGTGTTTTGTGTAGTTTGCACGAAGCTTTTTTTTCAATCTTACAAGAACGTTTGTAAAAACATCTTCTTCTGTATGTGAATGTATCATCGGCAATGTGTTGACGCTTGTTGTGGACTATAAAGGAATTATCATTGATAATTTAAACCTATTTTTAAACAGTTCTTGGCCCTTTATGAAAACATTCATAGAGTTATTTGAACATTCAGGAAGTTCGTTGATGTACTCTGTATATTTTAAAATGTTTGTAAATTTAAAATTTCATAAAAATAGAGGAGCAACAGCAATGGAAATATAGGAAAACAAGGCCAATCTTCTCTTTGTTGTCCTACTATCACATGACTTTGGTTAAAGTAGATCAGAAATACGGAACTACCTCATTAAAATTTACTTCTTAGTACCAAGTTTCACAACATCGAACCAACACTGTATCACATTTACCATTAATAAGAATTCCAGAAACTGTTAGAAAGCTAAAAGAAAAGGCAGCCAAAAAAAATCTATATTTTCATATCTCTACAAATAAAGTATTGAGAGTTTTGAAATACAAAGTTTTGGTGTATAAATAACTTGAATTTTTAATATTAAATATATTAAATGAATAAACTACTTGTTAGCCTAACTGCATGTAGTTTTTCAGTTTATACTAAATTCAGCAGATTCAGATTTTGTAAGTCTCAATGTACCAAATGTGAAATGAGAAAAAAATAATGCCTAACCAGGATATCTATATCTATTCAGAGTAGATGTATCCACTCAGGTCAGTTATATGCATTTAGCACCTTGATATGTGCACCTGGAATAGCTATATCCACAAAGAATGTTATGACCACCTAGAATAGCAACACCCAACCAGGGTAGGAAATACTTATTTGTTATCTAAGAACATAACTACTTTAGAGAAATTCAATACAATATGTTAAGCAAATATTACAGCAAATTTTTCTTGCTTACCCTTGAATGTGGAACAAATTCCTCAGTCAATTTTTTTAAAGGTGCTTCATAATCAATAAGCATTTGACCAAGACGATGATAAGAAGGATCACTTCAGAACGTAAAAAAAATGTTATCAAATAGTTCAACATATATTTTTAATAATAACCACCTGGCTAAAGTTTAATATCATTTAAAGACTGTTTGACTGTTTTAAATGAAGTAAGGTATTCCTTTTGTTTGTTTTTTTACTGAAGACATAAGTTGAGATCATTGCAGTAAACTCAAACAATGAATTCACAGTACACTGCTATAAATAATGCCCTAAATATTTGTAATTTAAGCAATAAAAAATACCCAGGTTTTTTTTATAAATATTTTTTAAAAGACATAAGCACATTTAGATAGGATATTTATAGATTTATGATTTCTTTAAGATGGCTGCATCGAGATGCATGTAAGATGCATTAAGAAATGATATAGTGTTTCATTATGTTGATGTTTTTTCTAGTATTTGTAGGAGACAAGCTACAACCTTCACCTAACCACAAACAAGGAACAATTTATTTTTTGTATTGTAATAATACAAAAGTTATCCATATGATAAAACATACCTTTTTTTAAATTAAATTGTAAAAGTATATGTACAACAATTATTTAAAAGAAAATGTACCTTTTGCTATTTTTCAGTTCAAATGCATTATTATAAAGGGATAAAACTGCCTTGCGATCATCAACTTGTGAAATTAGGATCATCAGAGTGATATAACTTGTCACAAGTTGAAGATAGTTTTTTGTGAGATCAAAATTCAAAACCTAAAAAATGTAATTTATCTGAGAAGCATATCACAATTAAAAATAAACTCATAAACTATTGTCTTTATTACAGTCTCCTACTTATTACTATGACATTTAATCCATCTTAGCAATGAAAATATACAAAAAAAAATATCTACAATGTCTAAGTACATAAAAAAAACTTAAGATAAAGAAATCTATTCAATTAAAAAAAAAAAAGAAAGAAAGAAAACTAATCAATATAGAACTGAAAAAAAAAAAATCCTTACACCCAAACCCTTATTTCTAATACAAAAGTAAAGTTCCACAAAGCCAATCCCTACTAATTCCATGATGAGGTAAAGATCTACAAACATATACCTTACCTAAAATAGTCAGCTATTTACTAGCTGCACAAAATATATCATCAAATAGCCAGCACTAAATTATTTCTTACAGAAGTTCAACAAACTCAAATTTCACTATTAATATTGTGAATTAAATATGTGTCGACTAATAAACACAGAAATAACAAATAGAGACGTCCTCTATAGTATGAGTAGACATTTTATTACATCACATCTTGACAAGTGGTTTCAACAAACTACAAGAAACAACTACCTGATTGATAAACATAATACAGCAGACCAACAAACACTAACTTGACTTGCATAGTTACATAAACACAAAATTCATTAATAAATATATATAAAAAAAATAATGCTTATATTAAAACAGGCTAAAACATAGAAAATAATGTAGAAAAATTGAAGAGTTGGATGAGCTTAGTATGTGAAATTTAGACCCAACGTTTTGATTTTTCTACTTTATCTTAGACTTTTAAGTGCGTTTAAATATAAATGTTTAAGTATTACACTAGCTATCTTTCAATTCTACAGAAGCTTATCTCCCTTAGCAAAGTACATTTTCTAAATAAAAACAATTAATTATGACTAATGAATCAAATAATTGGTTGATATTTTCATGGACTGATTCATGTGTTGTCGCCGAGCATACGTCTGTATTCAAATTTTGATTATGATTGGATGGACGGTTCCCCGACAAAATAGCGCTGAAATAGTGCGGAAATTTAGTTTTTCAGCCATTTTGCGAGAAATACTTAAGATACCGTAAAATATGAATGGAGCCAATATTTTTTTTTTAATATTATCATTATTTTTCAGTCATTTTGAAGGAAACTCTTTAGATATTTGAAAATACAATTATGCAAACATTATGCAATAATCGTAATAAGCTAAAAGGAATATATATTATAAGCGTTTTAAAATTATATATACCAGCTACCAGCTATCCCTTAGTCTGTTGGGGCACCAAGCAGATTTGTCGACTGTCCTTCTTCATTCCTCCCTGCCTTGTTTAAAACCTCTATCAATGGTAGGCCCGTCCATTTTTTTATGTTATCCTCCCATCACTTTCTCTGTCTGCCTCTTCTTCTTTTTCCTGGTACTGTTCCTTGAAGGAAGGTCTTTGCGAGCCCCATGGATCTTGTAATATGGCCATATATTTTAAGCTTGCGTTTCTTTACAAGAGTTAGCAGGTAATCATGGGGTCCGATCACTGCAGTAGCCCTGTCTCTAATCTCTTGGTTTGTGATGCGGTCTTTGAAAGTGATGCCTAGGATCCTTTTGTCGCATCTCAATTCCATTGCTAGGATCCTCCTCTCTAGCTCTGCGGTCAGCGTCCAAGACTCGCAAGCATATAAAAATGACCAGGGAGTGCATCAGTCTGATTTTGGTGCCGAGGGCCAAGCCCTTGTCTTCCAAATTATTTTCAGTTTTGAAAGGGCTGCTGTGGACTGTGCTATTCAGGCCAGTAGTTTGGGTTTTGTTCCCTCATCTGAGACAATAGCTCTGAGGTATTTGAAGCTGTTAATACTAGTCAGCTTTTCACCTCTTTCTCTCCTAAATGACGATGCCAACGTTGATTTGGCCCAATTAAACTGAATAGATTTTTGGATTTATAAACTTTAATTTGTGTTGTGCAAAAGAGATCCTGCATTCTCCTATAATTCAATACCAACTATAACATTTTTTTGATAACAAACAAAAACATTATTGAAGTTTAATTATAACAGGATAGTGAAATACAAATGAGCAAAATGAATAATTTTATCTGAACGAGGAAAATAATTACGGAGAGAAAGAGTTAAAGCCCTGTTGGCTATTGGTCATAATTTGGGTTGTTTCAGCATTTATTTGCATGCCATATGCTGCGGAATCTTGTCAATGTGCATCACCAGGTCAGCTAGGGTTAGAAAGGGAATGAAAGAAGCAAAGAAAAAGTGGATAGAGAAGAAGTGTCAAGAAATTGAACAGGGACTTAACAGGAATGACAGTAAAAAAGCGTAACAGCTAGTGAAGGACCTCACTACCTCAAAGCATGGAAGAACCAACACAATACAAGATAAAAACAATAGATGCTTAACTGAGGAAAAAGATGTATTAAAAAGATGGATGGAATACTGTTCAGAGCTGTACAACTTTGAAATCTCAGGAGATACAGAGATAATAAATGTCCCGGCGGTATCCAAAATTGACGACTATCCGATTCTTTGCTCGGAAGTAGCAACAGCAGTAAAACCCTGAAAAAGGGAAAATCGGCCGAAGTTGACAACATTCCTGGTGAACTTCTACAGGCGGGAGGAGAAACCATGATAAAAGCACTCTATATGATTTGCAACAAGATCTGGCAATCAGGAGAATGGCCCAAACCCTGGACCCAATCACTCATCATAACCCTTCTAAAGAAAGGCAATTTGCAACTCTGTCAAAACTATCGCACCTTCAGCCTCATAAACCATCCAAGCAAAGTACTGTTAAAAATTATATTAAACCGGCTAAAACCGATAGTAGACAACATCATATTAGAAGAACAAGCAGGTTTTAGACAAGGTCCCAGCACAACAAAAAAAATCCTAAACCTCAGAATACTCTGTGAAAAATATCTCCAACACCAAGAGAATCTTTTCCATGTCTTTATTGATTTCAAGAAAGCTTTCGATCGAGTATGGCACGGAGCACCCTGGGCGACAATGGAAAATTACAACATCAATAACAACATAATCAAAGTTATCCAGAACCTCTACAAGGATGCCACCAGTGCGGTGTACTTCAACAATAATGTTGGGGACTGGTTTAAAACCACAGTTGGAGTAAGACAAGGCTGCCTACTTTCACCAACACTCTTCAATATCTTCCTTGAAAGGATAATGGAAGATGCTCTCGAGAGCTATGATGGTACTGTTAGCATCGGAGGAAGAAGAATCACTAAATTGCGCTTCGCAGATGACATTGATGGCCTAGCAGGGACAGAAGAACTAGCTGACCTGGTGAAAATTATATATATATATATTTATATATATAGCTAATCCACAAAATTTACTAACAATGTAGCAGTTCCACAAACACAAATCCAACTTACAATATCAAAATGAAATTGAAGAGCATCTATTGTTGTCAGCAGTTCAACTATTTGGTCCTGAAACAAATATCACAAGTTGAGAAGTGGGCATATTGTGTGCTCTCTAGCTTACTTCTCTAACAATGCTAATCTTGGTCAAGGTAGATGTTATAGCTTACATGTCATGTTCCTGCATATTTTCTAGCATTGATCTAAGTAACGTTAAAAAGTTAAGTTTTATATTCTGGTTTGATTTGTAAAATTTTACTTTTTAAACCCTAATGCTTTGATTTTTTAATAAGTTTGTCAAAGGGGGGGGGGGGGGGGGGGGGGATTCCGTAACTTTTCATTTATTAAAACAACTAGGTTCTATGAGTTTTTAGCTTGAGTTTACCATGAATATGAAAAGTAGTTTTTAATTAATTTTTTTTTGTTACTCGTAATAATTGCAATTTTTTCTGATTTGATTACCATTTCTGTAATTTATCTACCGGTAAATCTCTGGAAAATTTCAGAATTTAAGTTTATACACACAACAGAAGCAACTTAAAGTTTGAGGATTTAATGCATTTTGACACTAAATATAATGAAAATTACCTTCAGTGTTAAAATTTCCACAAATGTCAAATAAAATAGTGAAAGAGCTCGTAAAATGTCTTCCTTCTTTTGATTTACAACAGTCAGCTTTAAAAAAAAATAACTGATTAACTGAAATGTTAATTTTTTAATTAATTAATTTTTTTTTTAATTGCATATAATCTTATTAAAGAAAATACAATTTATACTTTTATGTGCATGAATTGTTAAATGTATGTAACTATGACATAGTATTATTTAATGTAGCAAAGAACTAATAAAAACAACAACTTTCAATTGTCATTAAATAACAGAGATAACATAGAAACAAAAAGATATTTTTTTTCTATACTATCAAAGTAAAGTAAATAATTATCACAATAAATTCAAATCTGTTTTTCTCTATACAACCAACAAACCTGACTTGCTTTACTGTCATAGAGAGGGAATTTTTTGAGATAAACTTTCTCTATTGCAGCTTGAATGGCTTTGTCTTTCAATATTTCTGGTCTGAATTCTGCTAAGACCTTCAAAGAAATATTTATAAAATCATTCATTTTTAACAAAGTTTATATTAACTCAATCAATAAAAAAAATTAACCAATTAGTTAATTAACTATTGGTAATTAATTATCATGTTTGGTATCTCTAACAAGTGAAAGAAATTGTACTTGACTGAGGTGGTGGTATAAGCTGAATGAGTCCTCTTTATAGGTCAGCACTTTA
>JAZGLO010003005.1:0-29708 GCA_036873155.1 Biomphalaria sudanica
GATCACGACATCGTCTCAAGGACCAACTGCTCTGATGACAACGATCACGACATCGTCTCAAGGACCAACTGCTCTGATGACAACGATCACGACATCGTCTCAAGGACCAACTGCTCTGATGACAACGATCACGACATCGTCTCAAGGACCAACTGCTCTGATGACAACGATCACGACATCGTCTCAAGGACCAACTGCTCTGATGACAACGAGCACGACATCGTCTCAAGGACCAACTGCTCTGATGACAACGAGCACGACATCGTCTCAAGGACCAACTGCTCTGATGACAACGAGCACGACATCGTCTCAAGGACCAATAGCTCTGATGACAACGATCACGACATCGTCTCAAGGACCAACTGCTCTGATGACAACGATCACGACATCGTCTCAAGGACCAACTGCTCTGATGACAACGATCACGACATCGTCTCAAGGACCAACTGCTCTGATGACAACGATCACGACATCGTCTCAAGGACCAACTGCTCCGATGACAACGAGCACGACATCGTCTCAAGGACCAACTGCTCTGATGACAACGATCACGACATCGTCTCAAGGACCAACTGCTCTGATGACAACGATCACGACATCGTCTCAAGGACCAACTGCTCTGATGACAACGATCACGACATCGTCTCAAGGACCAACTGCTCTGATGACAACGATCACGACATCGTCTCAAGGACCAACTGCACTGATGACAACGAGCACGACATCGTCTCAAGGACCAACTGCTCTGATGACAACGAGCACGACATCGTCTCAAGGACCAACTGCTCTGATGACAACGATCACGACATCGTCTCAAGGACCAACTGCTCTGATGACAACGATCACGACATCGTCTCAAGGACCAACTGCTCTGATGACAACGAGCACGACATCGTCTCAAGGACCAACTGCTCTGATGACAACGATCACGACATCGTCTCAAGGACCAACTGCTCTGATGACAACGAGCACGACATCGTCTTAAGGTCCAACTGCTCTGATGAAAACGAGCACGACATCGTCTCAAGGACCAACTGCTCTGATGACAACGATCACGACATCGTCTCAAGGACCAACTGCTCTGATGACAACGAGCACGACATCGTCTCAAGGACCAACTGCTCTGATGACAACGATCACGACATCGTCTCAAGGACCAACTGCTCTGATGACAACGAGCACGAAACTCCGCTCCCAAGCCACACTGATGGTGCGCATAAGAGCGCCAATAAACACAAGCAGTAGAAGACAGGAAGAAGGACTGTTGTAGATCCGGCTGAAGTGATCTGCAAATTATTAGAGTCTGAGCTGTCTTGACTCAAGAGAACGTCCTTTATGCTATCTGTGAACTGTATCTATGCAACTGTACTTCAGTCAACAGTGGAAGCACTACTTGTTCAGTTACTACTTAGATTGATCTGATGGTGCAAAAAAAAATGATTAGAGAATCAAAGGGGTGCAAGTGTACCGCCTTGCATCCCTCTGCGGGCGCCAATGGCTGGGTCGGATATGATGGAAGAATCCCAAGGGACATCCTATATGCTGAACTTGCTGAGAAATTCAAGGGCAGCCCAAGACTAACTTATAGAGATGTCTGCAAGGGAGACATGAGAATCACAGGCAAAAACGGAAGTATGTGGGAGGAGATAGCCCAAGACAGGTTAGCATAGAGACAGAGTGTGCGTGCCGGTACGTAGCTCACAGAGAGCAAAAAAAACGAAACTACCTTAGTCATGAGAAATAAAAAAAAAAGCTGCCTACATATCATTGACTATATAAAATTCAACATTGCCAACTTGAAAGCCTCGCCTTAAATTTCGTTTTTAGCTAAGCTCTACTAAAATAACTCCTTTTGACTTGAGAGAGGCGATAGACCCCCCCCCCCCCCCACCTGGTTGTAGTTTAAAAAGCTTGAATGTTAAGTATTGATGATCGCATTTCTTAAAAAAAAAATTAACTATATAAGTCCTGAATCTTTAGTAAGCTTAAAAATTCAATAAGTTCACGCCCTTGGTCAGTCATCGGCTCTTTTGTACTCCAGTAGACCTATTTCCTGGGAGAGGGATATGAAAATTATGGGCTGTCCAAGGCTCTCGTCGACAAATATTTCGTTTCGTTAGCTAAACTAGTGCATGCAGATGACTGAGTCATCAACACTAAGGACCAGGTAAAGAAAAGCGCAAATAGGTCTAGAAACCATGGAAATTAGATTAAGAGAGAGAGAGAGAGAGAGAGAGAGAGAGAGATCGCAATGGGGGTGGGGTGGTGGTGGAGGAAGAGAGGGATGGAGAAAAGGAGAGAGAGAGGTAGTTAGACTGTGTGTGTGCGGTAGTTAGACTGTGTGTGTATGTGTGTGTGTATGTGTGTGAGAGAGATAGCAATAATTCATCGCTCTGCGTTTATCACTAAGAGATCCATTTTCTAGGCTGCTGGATTATTTCTTGTAATTTTAATTTTTTTTCTCGAAGTTCACCCCCCCCCCCCGCTTTTCCCCGAAAAAAAAAATCGCTACAGGCAGCCATTTAATTTAATTAGTTTATTTTCTGTAAATAATTAGATCTACATCAAAAATCTAAGTCAAAGTGAGTCCATTTTATTTTTTGTTTGTTGTTTTCTTCAGCTCAATCATCGTGATTAACTTATCAAGAATAAACTCGTCTTCAATTTTTATCCAAACGATGTTCCTACGATACAAATTGTTTTCATTCATTCAATTTGCCAAAATAAGATCAAACCATTTACCTCGCGCTAATCTTACAAACCAGAATCTCCTTTTCTTCTGCTGCCCTGGAGGCCGTGTGGCAAGTCTTCTGCTGCCCTGGAGGCTGTGCGGCAAGTCTAAGTATCGATTTAATTCAGGGAGAAGAGCAGAAGTGGAATCCAAGTTTCAGCTAATTACCGCCAAATAATATACATATTTTGAAATTTGCTGAGCAAAAGTTAACAATCCAAAACGATATTTAATTGGGTTTTATTCGAGCGAAATCTCTTCAGGCTACAGTTGCTTGAACACAAAGTGCTAGTGGTAGCCTCTACTAAGATGTAGGCAATATTACAACGAAAATTATTAAGCAATTACTAATGTAAATTTACATTAATTCGTGTTTTATATTTGTATAGTAATCTATGAACTGTTGACATTTAAGGGGATATACTATAGACCAGAAGTTTTGTTTTAATTAGTAGATTCTCGTTTTCAAAGAGAGGCGATAGACCCCCCCAACCCTGGTTGTAGTTTACAAGCTTGAATGTTAAGTGTTGAATATTGATGATCGCATTTCTTAAAAAAAAACTATATAAGTTCTGAATCTTTAGTAAGCTTAAAGTTTCAATAAGTTCACGCCTTTGGTCAGTCGTCTTAGAAACACAAGTTTGAAAGTTTCTGTACAATCACATCATAAGAGTTGGCAACAGCTTTACTAAACTCGCTTTTCACTTTTAAAAATGAAAAAAAAAGAGTAAAAACGAAACGATATTAGAGTGTATCTATTTATAGATTTCTGACATTTTAAACTTAATCAAGTGAAATATAACGACAAAGTTTAATCTAAAAATAGATTTCGTCATCACTCGCATCATTTGACTACAAGTTTACAAGTCATCAGTAAATGCTTAACAATGGCTACAGGCAATGTTGGCAACGAATCCCAAGCTAATTTGACAGAAACATTTCTGAAAGATGATAACTCGCTGTACTGTTTTCTCGGATCACTAGATTACATGCAGCAATTTCAATTGTTCTTGTGTTTTATCAACCCGGTGT
The DNA here is from genome assembly GCA_036873155.1 of Biomphalaria sudanica. Taxonomy (NCBI): domain Eukaryota; kingdom Metazoa; phylum Mollusca; class Gastropoda; family Planorbidae; genus Biomphalaria; species Biomphalaria sudanica. The sequence goes on from JAZGLO010003005.1 coordinate 3,764, forward strand.
TCGCTCTCATAGGTCTGATCTTAAACATCTTTAGTATGATCATACTCCACAAACATCAACTCAAGAAGCCTTCAAACTTACTTCTGTTCGCCCTTGTGATAGCTGACACAATGAACATGATGGTTAATCTGAACTTCTCGTACATGCTCAAGTATTTTGGCCCGGTAAAGACCAAACCAGGTTACTGTACATGGGAATACGGTATTAATGCGAACGCCATTATCTTTGGATATTATGAACTATGCTACTTTATAGGTACTTGGGGGCGTTGCGTGAATGCGACAATACCAGTTCTCATTACTCTGGAAAGAGCTTTAGCAGTTTTTTTACCGGTGACTTTTACTAAGCTGGTTACGGCCAGATCAGCGTTAGTTAGTTGTAGTTTGGCTTACATTGGCTGGTTAATTTGGAATTGCTTCGCCGTATCAATCGGCAAAGTGGTCCATATTGAAGTTTCCAGTGGGAAGTTTGTTTCTATCAACACCGCCACAGACTTCTTTCGGCAGAACTACGCCCTCATTTATATTTTCTTCTTATATTTTGTCGAATCTTTGGGTTCTTGGGTGCCCATATGTTTAGTTATTGTAGGGTGCATCGCAATCGGAATACGAGTCCGAGTTTCTCTTTTGCGACGGAAACGTCTGTCGGGGATAAAAACAAAGTTGAAGTGGTCGCCAAGAACGACTCGGACTCTGGTGACCACGTGTTTGATATTTGCCGTGACGCACACTGTCACTTCATTTATCTCAGCCTTCATGCCAATCAGTGACACCACTCCAGTCTTGACATACTTTCTGGTGTATCTGGCAGAGTTCATCAATCTGATCAATTGTTCTAGTAATTTCTTTGTTTACGTTCTCTGGAACAGACATCTCTGGGAAATTTTCAAAGGTCTCATTAGATGGCCTAAAAAATAACAGACACATTTATATGTGTATCCTGCTTTCGCGATTCATTTCATTACTCCAATTTAAATCACCTTTTTTATATCTAAAAACTATCAAATGACGTCTCCAATTTAAATCACCTTTTTTATATCTGAAAACTATCAAATGACGTCTCCAATTTAAATCACCTTTTTTATATCTGAAAACTATCAAATGACGTCTCCAATTTAAATCACCTTTTTATATCTGAAAACTATCAAATGACGTCTCGTTTTTAAGGGAAGTTGATAACCAACTAGTCAGAGACAGTAGTGCTTTTGGACGCCTCCAAGCAAGAGTGTGGCGGAATAAATAGCCCCGCCTGACTTCAAAAATCAGTGTCTTCCAAGCAGTGGTTTTCTGAACATGGATGTAAAGATGTGTGCACTCCATCATGGACATACAGTTGCAAGACCGCACTACAATCATTGATATTTTTGAGAATGCCGCTATGGACAGTATAGAGTGACTTCTTATATAGTCCAACAAGGGGGCCCCAGGCACGAAAAAACTTGAAAGACCCACTTAATTCCGCGAACTTTCTTTCACTGACATAGATGAGAGAAACTGGTTGTATCCGGCTTCGGAAAGAGACATCTGGAGATCATTCACAAAGGCTGCCGGGATACACATTTAGGATGAAAAAGAAATTCACGGCGAGGACAGACGTAGACGTATATATAATATGCATAGTTAATTTTGTCACAAAATAAACGAAAATAAAATACAAATTGCTTGTAGTCTTACGTGATTAGTCTACAAAATGAACCAAACAAAACTATTTTATCCACATTCTTTTTAAAATTGTTTATTTGCATATGTGAGAAGATAAAGCACAGTGCAGGACAGGCCACTGTCCTGTTGGCTCATATTGCTCATGGCTAGGGCTAAATTTCGATTCACGGTGCCCCGTTGCGGGGAAAAAGAAGAAACGGTAACTCATATTCTGTTTGACTGCCAGAGACTTAATAATCTCCGTCTAGACAGGTCTGGGAAACCAAACATTCTTGATCTTTATGGTGACATGTATGCAGTACGCAATACAGCAGGGTTTTTGTCCAGGGTTTTTGCAAGAGAGGATTTGAGCATCTCAGGCCCTCACTTAAATAGAGTTTGATGATGGTGAGGATGATGATTTGCATATGTAAATAATTTGCACACTTTACTAAAAAAAAAAGTTTGCGTTCAGTAAACTAAAAATAACTGTTGCACGTACACGAAGAAGTCAAAGTAGATGAGAAAATCTGATTTTCCATTGCGCTTGAAGTTCTAAACTGACAGGCACGTTGTACCTACAACATACAAACAGTATCGCCTTTTTCTGACGGGACGATACAAAAATGCGAACAATAATCTTTACCTAGCTAAACAGCACAAAACACTTTGCTTGAAAAGACGTGTCAGAAGTTCCATACACCAGCAGCCGCTTGTGTTGACTGCCTAGAGATCAACCGATAGGACATGTCTGTTAGGTTTTTAAAAGGACCTCCTGATCCACTTGACCTGCTTAGACTTATGTTATTTCGGGCAGTAGGGCGCTTTAGGGCGATTAAGCCGTTTAACATCACATTTAAATGTTTTTCACGATATGGTTTACACTATCAAGGATGCTAGATTGAGCTTAAAAAAAAACCCAAATAAATAAAAATTATTATCAGTAGAAAACTTACAGTAGGTAACTTACAGAAGGTAACTTACAGTAGATAACTTACAGTAGGTAACTTACAGAAGGTAACTTACAGTAGATAACTTACAGTATGTAACTTACAGTAGATAACTTACAGTAAGTAACGCACTGTAGGTAACTTACAGTGAGTAACTTACAGTGGGTAACTTACAGTGGGTAACGCACAATAGGTAAATTACAGTAGGTAACTTACAGTAGGTAAATTACAGTAGGTAACGCACATTAGGTAGCTTACAGTACGTAACTAACAGTGGGTAACGCACAGAAGGTAAGGCACAGAAAGTAAGGCACAGTTGGTAACTTACAGTGGGTAACTTACAGTGGGTAACTTACAGTAGGTAACAAACAGTAGGTAATAAAAAGTAGGTAATAAACAGTAGGTAACGTACAGTAGGTAACATACAGTAGGTAACAAACAGTAGGTAACGTACAGTGTGTAACAAACAGTAGGTAACAAACAGTAGGTAACGTACAATATGTAACAAACAGTAAGTAACAAACAGTAGGTAAAAAAACAGTAGGTAAAAAAACAGTAGCTAATAAAAAGTAGGTAACTTACAGTAGGTAACTTACAGTTGGTAACTTCAAGTGGGTAACTTACAGTGGGTCACTTACAGTGGGTAACTTACAGTAGAAAACTTACAGTGGGTAACTTACAGTAGGTAACTTACAGTGGGTAACCTACAGTGAGTAACTTACAGTGGTTAACTTACAGTAGGTAACTTACAGTGGGTAACTTACAGTAGGTAACTTACAGTAGATAAATTACAGTAGGTAACTTACAGTGGGTAACTTACAGTAGGTAACTTACAGTGGGTAACAAACAGTAGGTAACTTACAGAAGGTAACAAACAGTGGGTAACAAACAGAAGGTAACAAGCAGTAGGTAACAAACAGTAGGTAACAAACAGTAGGTAACAAGCAGTAGGTAACTAGCAGTAGGTAACATACAGTACGTAACAAACAGTACGTAACAAAAAGTAAGTAACGTACAGTAGGTAACAAACAGTAGGTAACAATCATTAGGTAACAAACAGTAGGTGACAAACAGTCGGTAACAAACAGTAGGTAAAAAACAGTAGGTAACAAAAAGTAGGTAACAAACAGTAGGTAACAAACAGTAGGTAACAAACAGTGGGTAACTTACTGTAGGTAACAAACAGTAGGTAAAAAACAGTGGGTAACAAACAGTAGGTAACAAAAAGTAGGTAACAAAAAGTAGGTAACAAACGGTAGGTAACAAATAGTAGAAAACAAACAGTAGGTAACAAAGAGTAGGTATCGTACAGTAGGTAACAAACAGTAGGTATCGTACAGTAGGTAACAAACAGTAGGTAACAAGCACTGGGTAACAAACAGTAGGTAACGTAAAGTAGGTTACAAACAGTAGGTAACGTACAGTAGGTAACAAATAGTAGATAACGTAAAGTAGGTAACAAATAGTAGGTAACGTAAAGTAGGTTACAAACAGTAGGTTACGTAATGTAGGCTACAAACAGTAGGTAACGTAAAGTATGTTACAAACACTAGGTAACGTACAGTAGGTAACGAATAGTAGGTAACGTAAAGAAGGTTACAACAGTAGGTAACGTAAAGTAGGTAACAAACAGTAGGTAACTTATAGCGGGTAACTTACAGTAGGTAACTTACAGTAGGTAACGTACAGTGGGTAACAAACAGTAGGTAACGTACAGTAGGTAACAAATAGTAGGTAACAAACAGTAGGTTACGAACAGTAGGTAACAAATAGTAGGTAACGTACAGTAGGTAACAACCAGTAGGTAACAACCAGTAGGTAAAAAACAGTAGGTAACGTACGTTAGGTAACTTACAGTAGGTAACTTACAGTAGGTAACAAACAGTAGTTAACGTACAGTAGGTAACTTACAATAGGTAACGCACAGTAGGTAACTTACAGTAGATAAATTACAGTAGGTAACTTACAGTAGGTAACTTACAGTATGTAACTTACAGTAGGTAACTTACAGTGGGTAACTTACAGTGGGTAACAAACAGTAGGTAACTTACAGTAGGTAACAAACAGTGGGCAACAAACAGTAGGTAACAAGCAGTAGGTAACAAACAGTAGAAAACAAACAGTAGGTAACAAGCAGTAGGTAACAAGCAGTAGGTAACATACAGTACGTAACAAACAGTACGTAACAAACAGTAAGTAACGTACAGTAGGTAACAAACAGTAGGTAACAATCATTAGGTAACAAACAGTAGGTGACAAACAGTCGGTAACAAACAGTAGGTAAAAAACAGTAGGTAACAAACAGTAGGTAACAAACAGTAGGTAACAAACAGTAGGTAACAAACAGTGGGTAACTTACTGTAGGTAACAAAAAGTAGGTAAAAACAGTGGGTAACAAAGAGTAGGTAACAAAAAGTACGTAACAAAAAGTAGGTAACAAACAGTAGGTAACAAATAGTAGGTAACAAACAGTAGGTATCGTACAGTAGGTAACAAACAGTAGGTAACAAACACTGGGTAACAAACGGTAGGTAACGTAAAGTAGGTTACAAACAGTAGGTAACGTACAGTAGGTAACAAATAGTAGATAACGTAAAGTAGGTAACAAATAGTAGGTAACGTAAAGTAGGTTACAAACAGTAGGATACGTAATGTAGGCTACAAACAGTAGGTAACGTAAAGTATGTTACAAACACTAGGTAACGTACAGTAGGTAACAAATAGTAGGTAACGTAAAGAAGGTTACAACAGTAGGTAACGTAAAGTAGGTAACAAACAGTAGGTAACTTACAGCGGGTAACTTACATTAGGTAACTTACAGTAGGTAACGTACAGTAGGTAACAAACAGTAGGTAACGTACAGTAGGTAACAAATAGTAGGTAACAAACAGTAGGTAACAACCAGTATGTAACAAAAAGTAGGTAACGTACGTTAGGTAACTTACATTAGGTAACTTACAGTAGGTAACAAACAGTAGTTAACGTACAGTAGGTAACGTAAAGTACGTAACAAACAGTAGGTAACGTAAAGTAGGTAACGTAAAGTAGGTAACAAACAGTAGTTAACGTACATTAGGTAAATTACAGTAGGTAACTTACAGTAGGTAACAAACAGTAGGTAACGTAAAGTAGGTTACAAACAGTAGGTAACGAACAGAAGGTAACGTAAAGAAGTTACCGTAAAGTAGAAAACAAACAGTAGGTAACGTACAGTAGGTAACGTACAGTAGGTAACTTACAGTAGGTAACTTACAGTAGGTAACAATCAGTAGGTAACGTACAGTAGGTAACGTAAAGTAGGTAACTTACAGTGGGTAACTTACAGTGGGTAACTTACAGTAGGTAACTTACAGTAGTATCTTACAGTAGGTAACGCACTGTAGCTAACTTACAGTAGGTAACTTACAATAGGTAATTTACAGTGGGTAACATACAGTATGTAACATACAGTATGTAACTTACAGTAGGTAACTTACAGTGGGTAACTTACAGTAGTTAAGGCAAAGTAGGTAACTGACAGTGGGTATCTTACAGTGTGAAACTTACAGTAGGTAAATTACAGTAGGTAACTTACAGTAGGTAACAAACAGTAGGTAACAAACATTAGGTAATAAACAGAAGTAACGTACAGAAGTTAAAAAACAGTAGGTAACAAAAAGTTGGAAACAAACGGTAAGTAACTTTTAGTGTGTAACAATCAGTAGGTAAAAAACAGAAGGTAACGTAGTAGGTAACCAACAATAGCTAACAAACAGTAGGTAACGTACAGTAGGTAACAAACAATAGGTAAAAAAACAATAGGTAACAAAAAGTAGGTAACAAACAGTAGGTAACAAACAGTAGCTAACCAACAGTAGGTAACTTACAGTAGGTAACAAACAGTAGGTAACTTACAGTGGGTAACTTACAGTAGGTAACTTACAGTGGGTAACAAACAGTAGGTAACTTACAGTGGGTAACTTACAGTGGATAACTTACAGTAGGTAACCTACAGTAGGTAAATTACAGTGTGCAACTTACAGTAGGTAAGAAACAGTAGGTAACAAACAGTAGGTAACAAACAGTAGGTAACAAACAGTAGGTAACAAACAGTAGGTAACAAACAGTAGGTAACGTTCAGTAGGTGACGTACAGAAGTTAACAACCAGTAGGTAACAAATAGTAGTTAACAAACAGTAGTTAACAAACAGTAGATAATAAACAGTAGATAATAAACAGTAGGTAACGTACAGTAGGTAACATACAGTAGGTAACAAACAGTAGGTAACTTACAGTGTGTAACAAACAGTAGGTAACAAACAGTAGGTAAGGTACAATAGGTAACAAACAGTAAGTAACAAACAATAGGTAACAAAAAGTAGGTAACAAACAGTAGGTAAAAACAGTAGCTAACAAACAGTAGGTAACTTACAGTAGGTAACTTACAGTTGGTAACTTCCAGTGGGTAACTTACAGTGGGTAACTTACAGTGGGTAACTTACAGTAGAAAACTTACAGTAGGTAACCTAAAAAGGGTAATAAACAGTAGGTAACTTACAGTGGGTAACAAACAGTAGGTAACTTACAGTGGGTAACGTACAGTAGGTAACTTACAGTGGGTGACGTACAGTAGGTAACAAACAGTAGGTAACAATAAGTAGGTAAAAAACAGTAGGTAACAAACAGTAGGTAACAAACAGTAGGTAACTTACAGTGGGTAACAAACAGTGGGTAACAAACAGTAGGAAACGTACAGTAGGTAACGTACAGTAGGTAACGAACAGTTGGTAACGTACAGTAGGTGACGTACAGAACATAACAACCAGTAGGTAACAACCAGTAGGTAACAACCAGTAGGTAACAAACAGAAGGTAACAAACAGTAGGTAATAAACAGTAGGGGAATAAACAGTAGGTAACGTACAGTAGGTAACAGACAGTAGGTAACAAACAGTAGGTAACTTACAGTGTGTAACAAACAATAGGTAACAAACAGTAGGTAACGTACAATAGGTTACAAACAGTAAGTAACAAACAATAGGTAAAAAACAGTAGGTAACAAACAGTAGGTAACAAACAGTAGGTAACTTACAGTAGGTAACTTACAGTAGGTAACTTAAAGTTGGTAACTTACAGTGGGTAACTTACAGTGGGTAACTTACAGTAAAAAACTTACAGTGGGTAACTTACAGTAAAAAACCTACAGTGGGTAACTTACAGTAGGTGACTTACAGTGGGTAACCTACAGTAGGTAACATACAGTGGGTAACCTACAGTGAGTAACTTACAGTGGGTAACTTATAGTGGGTAATTTACAGTGGGTAACTTACAGTGGGTAACTTACAGTAGGTAAATTACAGTGGGTAACTTACAGTAGGTAACTTACAGTGGGTAACTTACAGTAGGTAACTTACAGTAGGTAACTTACAGTGGGTAACTTACAGTAGGTAACCTATAGTGGGTAATAAACAGTAGGTAACTTACAGTGGGTAACAAACAGTAGGTAACTTACAGTGGGTAACTTAAAGTAGGTAACTTACAGTGGGTGACGTACAGTAGGTAACAAACAGTAGGTAACAAGCCGTAGGTAACAAATAGTAGGTAACAAACAGTAGGTAACAAGCAGTAGATAACAAACAGTAGGTAACAAACAGTAGGTAACTTACAGTAGTTAACACCAGTAGATATCAAACAATAGGTAACAAACAGTATGTAACAAACAGTATGTAACAAACAGTAGGTAACAAACAGTATGTAACAAACAGTAGGTAACAAACAGTATGTAACAAACAGTAGGTAACAAACAGTAGGTAACAAACAGCAGGTAACAAACAGTAGGTAACAAACAGTAGGTAACAAACAGTAGGTAACAAACAGTAGGTAAGGCACAGTTGGTAACAAAACAGTAGGTAACAAACAGTAGGTAACAAACACTAGGTAAGGCACAGTTGGTAACAAAACAGTAGGTAACAAACAGTAGGTAACGTACAGTAGGTAACAATCAGTAGGTAACTTACAGTGGGTAACAAACAATGGGTAAGAAACAGTAGGAAACGTACAGTAGGTAACGTATAGTAGGTAACGTACAGTTGAAGTAACAAACAATAGGTAACAAACAGTATGTAACAAACAGTAGGCAACAAACAGTAGGTAACGTACCGTAGGTAACAAACAGTAGGTAACAAACAGTATGTAACAAACAGTAGGCAACAACAGAAGGTAACTTACAGTAGGTAAGTTACAGTGGGTAACTTACAGTAGGTAACTTACAGTAGGTAACTTACAGTGGGTAACTTACAGTAGGTAACCTACAGTGGGTAATAAACAGTAGGTTACTTACAGTGGGTAACAAACAGTAGGTAACTTACAGTGGGTAACTTACAGTAGGTAACTTACAGTGGGTGACGTACAGTAGGTTTCAAACAGTAGGTAACAAGCAGTAGGTAACAAATAGTAGGTAACAAATAGTAGGTAACAAACAGTAGGTAACAAGCAGTAGATAACAAACAGTAGGTAACAAACAGTAGGTAACTTACAGTAGGTAACAAACAGTAGATATCAAACAATAGGTAACAAACAGTATGTAACAAACAGTATGTAACAAACAGTATGTAACAAACAGTAGGTAACAAACAGTAGGTAACAAACAGTAGGTAACAAACAGTAGGTAACAAACAGTAGGTAACAAACAGTAGGTAACAAACAGTATGTAACAAACAGTAGGTAACAAACAGTAGGTAACAAACAGTAGGTATTAATCAGCAGGTAACAAACAGTAGGTAACAAACAGTAGGTAACAAACAGTAGGTAAGGCACAGTTGGTAACAAACAGTAGGTAACAAACAGTAGGTAACGTACAGTAGGTAACAATCACTAGGTAACTTACAGTGGGTAACAAACAGTGGGTAAGAAACAGTAGGAAACGTACAGTAGGTAACGTACAGTAGGTAACGTACAGTTGAAGTAACAAACAATAGGTAACAAACAGTATGTAACAAACAGTAGGCAACAAACAGTAGGTAACGTACAGTAGGTAACAAACAGTAGGTAACAAACGGTAGGTAACAAACAGTAGGTAACAAACAGTAGGTAACAAATAGTAGGTAACAAACAGTAGGTAACTTACTGTAGTTAACAAACAGTAGGTAACTTACAGTGGGTAACTTACAGTGGGTAACTTACAATAGGTAACTTACAGTGGGTATTTTACAGTAGGTAACTTACAGTGGGTAACTTACAGTAGGTAACTTACAGTAGGTAACTTACAGTGGGTAACTTAAAGTAGGTAAAAAACAGTGGGAAACTTATAGTAGGTAACTTACAGTGGGTAACTTACAGTGGGTAACTTACAGTGGGTAACTTACATTAGGTAACTTACAGTAGGTAACTTACAGTGGGTAACTTACATTAGGTAACATACAGTGCGTAACGTTCAGTGGGTAACTTACAGTAGGTAACTTACAGTAGGTAACTTACAGTATGTTACTTTCAGTGGGTAACTTACAGTAGGTAACAAACAGTAGGTAACAAACGGTAGGTAACAAACAGTAGGTAACAAACAGTAGGTAAAAAACAGTAGAGCTTGAAAACCTTGAATTTAACAGTGGTCAAGTAAACATAACAATGAATAAAACAAAAAACTTATTTAAAAACAGATGTTATCAAGACCTTCCTCATTTTGTACACATCAATAACTAAAAACAGAGGTTATCAAGACCTTCCTCATTTTGTACACATCAATAACTAAAAACAGATGTTATCAAGACCTTCCTCATTTTGTACACATCAATAACTAAAAACAGATGTTATCAAGACCTTCCTCATTTTGTACACATCAATAACTAAAAACAGATGTCATCAAGACCTTCCTCATTTTGTACACATAAATAACTAAAAACGATGTTATCAAGACCTTCCTCCATTGTACACATCATTAACTAAAAACAGATGTTATTAAGACCTTCCTCATTTTGTACACATCAATAACTAAAAACAGATGTTATCAAGATCTTCCTCATTTTGTACATTGCTATTTTATAGATTTTTCGCCACGTATGACAATCACCTATATAAACATAAATGACTCTTTATTTGTTAAAATGTAATGAAAGAAAATCCTAGAAGTCATTTATGAATCGAGTGTATTTTTAATAACCTTGACAACTAATGTTATACATGAAAATAAATTTTAAATATATTTACATAATTAGTTACTAGTCGGATATGACCCGCGGCCCTTAGTTTGGGTATTACTAATGTATTGGATTGAATTTAAATTTATGTCAAACATGGAAACAGTTCCTATCACATTTAAAAAATGGAGGAGTGTGGAAATGAATTTATCCTTTCAGACATCTTATTCATATCTATGCTATAAAGTAGAATGTAAGGCGTATTTATGTATGTTCCGCATAGAAATCAAAATCGTTTAAACAATCTTGATAAAATTTGGCAGAAATGTTCCTTGGGTGCTAACTGGAACCGTTACGTATGTATAATAGCCCTAAAAGAAATTTAGGACCCTAAAAAAAGTTGCCAAACACTATGAAAGTATAGTATCTTATAAATCTAGGCCATGTTTACCATGTCTGCATTGTTGATTAAGATCTAGGTTCACAGTCGCAAAAAAAAACAACAAAAAAACAACAACCATTAGTGTCATGGCGGAGAACGATACTAAATTTTCTTTCTGGAGCTTTGTGGTTATCTGCTTTCTCAAGCTTCAGAACATAGTCAGTTTGCTTAGACTCTTTATTCATTTCCTTGAGACTATTGGAAGTTTGTTCATAGACTTGGCATATTTCTATAGCCTTTTCTAGTGTCAAATCTGAACACATTAGTAGCTTCTCTTGTAGATGTTGATTTGCAGAAAAGACTAGTTTATCTCTTATCATTCGGTCTTTGTCTTTAAAATTGCACTTCTCAGCCTGTGTCCTCAAACTAGTAATAAACAAGTCATATGAAGAGATACGAGTCATATTCCAGAACCTATAAGCTTCCAGTACTTCGTTCTTCCTTGGATGACAGTATTCTTGTAGCTTTTGTAACAATATGTCTGGATCATTGCTATCTTCATGGTCTTCATAAATAAAATGTTTACATACTTCCTGAACTTGTGCTCCTGCACACTGAAGGATTATAGCCTTTCTTTGGCATTTCCGTTTCTTGTCGGCGCCTGACTCTAGGAGGTAAATCTGCATCTGTCTTCGCCATTGCCGAAACTTTTCACTAACATTTCCTTCTAATATGTTTAATTCTGTTGGTGGTTTAAGTTGAACTTCTGTCATTTTCAATGCAAATTTTATAATAGTATATTTACTATCTAGACTGGACTTAACTAGATCTAGAAAATCGTTACATAATAAACCCGAGCCTCTTTAGACGCTAGATCAGTAGATCTACACTTTAGATCTATTTGTTTTTAACTTAATTTAACTAGATTTATATCACTGATATAAACCTAACTATAACTCTTGTTACCGCTGCCACCATGTTAATATGCTCATAGATACAAGTAGAAATAGATAAACGGAAGGCCGATAAACAAAATACAACACAGGCTTTATTCCACCATATTAGATAACGAACAACACACACAATTCCTAATCCGCTAAGGGAACTAACTCATGCAACAATACATCATATATCAACAAAATGCATGACGCGTAGGACGTAATCATCTTCTTTTTTGAAGTAACGTCTGTATTATATAAGATAAGAAGAAGAAGAAGAAATCTCTAGATAGACTGAAGAATTTAGATTCTATATTGCGTGTCTTTGTTCTCCACCTAGAATCCCGGCCATTTTTTTTTAGTTTCGCACGCAGGCGGCCACAATCTTCGCGGCGGCTCAGCCTGGAGGGATCATGTCTCCAACCAGGACGTTTTGAAACTGACCAATATGCACAGCATCTATGCTCTACTGACATAGAGAAGACTACGCTGGCTCCATGGGCGCCCGCAGGAATTTTAGCAGGGTGGTGCAAGTTGCCATCTGTGGCTCAAAGTCATAGCGTGAACTTTTTTTATTGCTGAGATTATTAAAGAAATGAAATGGTGTATTCTCACCTCCGATACCTATGCGATATTAAGTTCAGTGTAAATACTTGTTTCATGATATTTAAAAAAACATAACATATGAACAAACTATTTACTGTACACATTGGTAAATTTATCCTTGTGGCTCAGAAAGACACAAACATAAAGGCACATTCCTTATCCCATATGCTAGGACAAATTTTGTACAAATACTCCTTATTCCCTAGCGCTATTCAGGGGCGGACTGGGTATCGAAATCGGCCCGGGCATTACCATATAAACCGGCCCACAAATGGCATGTCATATCATGGGCGTAGCCAGTATTTTTTCAGTGGGAGGGGAATTTTTTTTGTTATTTTCCCCTACGCAAATATATATTTATATGAGAGTGTGTGTAAGTAATTAATCTTCATTACATACTGACTGTATTTTCCCTCATTTGGGTCCTGGGCGAAGCCCAAAATCCTAACATTTTTTTCCAGTATTTAAAGCTAAAAAATGCCTATTCTGAGGTATGTACATTACATTATCCTGCTACTTTTCTGCTAGACGTTTTAGCTACGCTCATAGAATTTGGTACCTGTCGTTTGCTTTATTTTTTTGTTTTTGTTTTAATGAAGAGGGGTAACCTCGAAATCCACTGGAGGGAGATGTTAAGGTCAACACCCCCCGGATGCACTGGTACAGAAAGTAAAGTAAAGTTCTCCTTTCAGGCCATGAGGTCTGGGGCAAGTGATGGTTTGGACTTCAACGCTCCCCCCCCCCACGGCTTTGCCCATGTGTCATATGAGTAAGTCTAATATAGGCCGTAGGGTGGCCCATAATCATGTGGTAAAAAAAAAAAGTTTCTCACATCTAATGGGGCACCCTCTTGTTGAGTTCCATTTGTCTTACTTAGTAATTGACCACAATTTCAGCTTCCTACTGCTATCGAAAGGGGATGCTCAAGAGTTACAAAGTTTTGTATGTTAATGAAAAAACGCATTTTCGTTCAATTTTTTAAATTAAATGTTCAAATCATGCCATGACTGTAATGTAACTGTTAAGTAACGAAAATGACAACAAAAAAGTAAATTGTGAAGAGTCAGAATACAATGTCTAAATATTGTCTACACCGAAACAGCACAGATGACAGACTTCTTTGTAGTTTGTGCAGGGATGACTTTTCTGTTGGCTTCAACAACTTGCAATATAAATTGCTTTTCTTTCTCGTTTTTTGTCAGCAGTCTGTTGTAGTCTTCAAAAAGTTTAACTCCACGTTCTGCAGTATCGTTGATCACACGCAAGTAGTTAATGCGCTGCTTACCTTTCTGGTAGTCAGTATTGTCATTCCACTGTTCTGGAGGAAGAACTAGAAAGGAGTGGCCTATCTGTAGCTTTGTAAGCAGGTTCTGTGAACGCCTTGTGGAAAGTGACCCAAGCTGACGTCTTCAATTTGGAGCAATGATGGATCACCTCGAACATGTCGCTCACTAGGTTCTATTCCAAAACCTGTTATTATTTTCTGCTTCTCGATTGGTGACACTTCATCGGAAAATAAAGCCAGGCTGACAGTCTCATCGGACAGGTACTACATGTGATTCTGGAGAATTTTTTGTGCTGCAATACTGATGTTGTGATCAATAGACTGATATTGCTGCAGGTTCTTCCAGACCAAAAGATCTCCTTCAGGTGCTTCCGCTGCACAGGGTGCTTGAATCCAGGACTTTGTGTACAACAAGGCTCCAAACTGTACAAATTGTTTGAGTTGGCTCTCTTACTTGTCTGTAAGACTAAAAATTTCTTTTTGATGACGGAAGAGGTAAATTTTAATGGCATAGATCAGCTTGGCCATCCACCTAGCATGATGTACAGGGCCTGGTGCTCTCCAGTGAATGGTTTTTGGAGGATCTCCCAAGAAGATCATTGTCAGTTCAATGAGTTCTTCATAATCATCTCTGACCTGGGATTCAAGTCAACGAAATTAGTCAGGAAGCTCACAGTGTTTTCTCGGAAATCATCAGTGCTTGAAGTCAGTTCCAACTTACTGAAGTTGTCAAGCTTTATTCGTTCCCAAACTTCTTTAAACCTTTTGAAGATAGGTATGTTTGGTGAGTTAGATGGACCGCAACACAAACTAAAAGCCTTTGCCAATACCAGTTCAAGAACATAATGACGACATGCCAGCCACAATAGTTCTCGACCAATACGATTCTCAAGCAGCACACAAGCTCCATTGAAACGACCAGTGTTGACAGAAGTGGTGTCGAAGCTCATAGCCTGGATGCTTTCCACCAGTGCCCACTGTTCTAACTGATCATAAATAGCATCAGCAGCATTTTGTCCTGTCCCTGATATTAGTTTAGGGACACCTAGTAATTTTTCACTGCCATCACTGGAAACCAGCACTGGCAAGCGGTCAACTTTGCCAAGACCCAGGATTTCAGGTAACATTTTTCCATCCCAGTGTAGAACTAGAGGATAGTCAGGTTTGAATGAAACATTTATATCTGCTGCTTGTTCACACCTGGCTTTCTTTCTGGAGCTTTGTATGGTGCTTCGTGAAACTGTCAAAGATGAAGGATCATGTCCCAGCGCTGCAGCAATAGGAATCATCTATCGCAAAGCTTCACGATCAGACGTTTGGTTGCGATCCAAGGCACTGGTGACATGCTTAGTGAACAAGGCAGTATGACACCCAATCTCCGTCTTGTTTGTTCGTTTTTTAGTTGAGCTTGAACTTGGTTCATATTCATCTAGAACTTCAAATTGATTGGATGATTCACAGCTTTCTGTTTCATTTTCACCTGATTCACCTTTCATGGTTTGTTGCTGTCGTTTTTCTTCATTCTCTTTACGAAGTAGCTGTTTCTGTTGTTTGTCATGGACTCGTTCCTGCAGTGCTGCCATCTCTTTATCTTCGCCAGTCATGAACATTTTGCGGCATCCTCGTTGGTCAGCAAGAAATGCACGATCCTCCTCAATTCTTGTCTGTTGCAAAGGATTAGGTGAATTTTTGTCCAGAGCATTAACAGAAGCAATGTTGAATAATGTATCTAGTTGTTCAGTGTAGCAAGCTTCATTTTTTTGCTGATAAATAAATAATAATAAATAAATATCCATTCTGAAAACAATCTTTAAGTGAAAAGACGGATTAATCACGCAAATTGTTAAATGTTACCTGTTAAACTGCAGCCTAGTGTGTAGAATAAAAAAGAAACTGAACAAAATATTTGTTAATTTTCGTCTGCACAATGTTTATAAAAAACAACAGGAAGTCATGTATCTAAAATGAGAACTAGGTAATAAAATTAAATAAGTATCACTATTGGCAGTCACTTTCATCACTGGTCAGCATGAAATAGGTCACAAATGAAAAAAACCTTGCACTTCCACCAGTCAACAAACTCGAGTAAAATGCTGTGAAAGGTAAAAAAAAAACGAGGCCTGTGAGCATCCCCTTCTACTTGAAATGTATTTTTTAAAATTTTAACAGTCTACTACCTAAAGCAAATAAAACACAAAAAAAGGGTGCCCCGGTATGTGGCACAAAGTTGGATTTTTTGGGCCACCCTAATAGGCCTATATATAAAGTTCGATAATGCATCGAAAACTGGATGTGTGCTTGTGTAGGATTACGTAATGTATTTTATTTATACATGTACCATATGTGGTCTGAACACTATAAACAGTGCCATAGCAGTATAAATGAGTTTGAAATCAATAAATTATTTAATGTTTTAGAAACTTTTTGGTACAACCTATTGCTTACAGACACTTCAAGACATGAGATAATTACCTCCCACGCATTTCATGTGTCAATCTAGCCATGCATGTTGATCTGTGACTTAAAAATTGTTGGTTTTCCTGTCTGACTCAGGCAACCCATTTCATTAAAAGATCAGAGAATGCAAAAGGGTTATAGAGGCACTCATTGCACTTAATGGAAGAGACGGATGGAGAAAAGGAGAGAGAGAGGTAGTTAGACTGTGTGTGTGCGGTAGTTAGACTGTGTGTGTATGTGTGTGAGAGAGATAGAGAGTAAAATGAAACGGGCAATTTTAACAGTAGATCTAAAAGAGAGGACGTTTTAAATTTGCATCTGGTAGTCATTCTGTTGATCTATTTCACGCGTGAATCTTTTATAAAGAAAAACAAGACCATAAAACAGCTACTCATCCTCAAATTATCAATAATTCGTCGCTCTGCGTTTATCACTAAGAGATCCATTTTCTAGGCTGCTGGATTATTTCTTGTAATTTTTTTTTTTCTCGAAGTCCAACCCCCCCCCCTTTTTCCCCGAAAAAAAAAAATCGCTACAGGCAGCCATTTAATTTAATTAGTTTATTTTCTGTAAATAATTAGATCTACATCAAAAATCTAAGCCAGTGTGAGTCTATTTTAATTTGATTGTTGTTTTCTTCAGCTAATTCATCGTGATTAACTTATCAATAATAAACTCGTCTTCAATTTTTTTTCCGAACGATGTTCCTACGATACAAAATTGTTTTCATAATTAAATTTGCCAAAATAAGATCAAACCATTTACCTCGCGCTAATCTTACAAACCAGAATCTCCTTTTCTTCTGCTGCCCTGGAGGCCGTGTGGCAAGTCTCCTGCTGCCCTGGAGGCTGTGCGGCAAGTCTAAGTATCGATTTAATTCAGGGAGAAGAGCAGAAGTGGAATTCAAGTTTCAGCTAATTACCGACAGATAATATACATATTTTGAAATTTGCTGAGCAAAAGTTAACAATCCAAAACGATATTTAATTGGGTTTTATTCGAGCGAAATCTCTTCAGGCTACAGTTGCTTGAACACAAAGTGCTAGTGGTAGCCTCTACTAAGATGTAGGCAATATTACAACGAAAATTATTTAGCAATTACTAATGTAAATTTACATTAATTCGTGTTTTATATTTGTATAGTATTCTATTAACTGTTGACATTTAAGGGGATATACTTTAGACCAGAAGTTTTGTTTTAATTAGTAGATTCTCGTTTTCAAAGAGAGGCGATAGACCCCCCCCAACCCTGGTTGTAGTTTACAAGCTTGAATGTTAAGTGTTGAATATTGATGATCGCATTTCTTAAAAAAAAATAACTATATAAGTTCTGAATCTTTAGTAAGCTTAAAGTTTCAATAAGTTCACGCCTTTGGTCAGTCGTCTTAGAAACACAAGTTTGAAAGTTTCTGTACAATCACATCATAAGAGTTGGCAACAGCTTTACTAAACTTGCTTTTTCACTTTAAAAACGAAACGATATAAGAAACGCATGAGTGTATCTATTTATAGATTTCTGACATTTTAAACTTAATCCAGTGAAATATAACGACAAAGTTTAATCTAAAAATAGATTTCGCCATCACTCGCATCATTTGACTACAAGTTTACAAGTCATCAGTAAATGCTTAACAATGGCTACAGGCAATGTTGGCAACGAATCCATAGCTAATTTGACAGAAACAATATTTCTGAAAAATGATAACTCGCTGTACTGTTTTCGCGGATCACTAGATTACATCCAGCTATTTCAACTGTTCTTGTGTTTCATCAACCCGGTGTTCACAGTTTTTGGTCTCACCTTAAACATCTTCAGTATGATCATACTTCACAAAAATCAACTCAAGAAGCCATCCAACTTACTTCTGTTCGCCCTTGTGATAGCTGACACAATGAACATGATGGTTAATCTGAACTTCTCGTACATGCTCAAGTATTTTGGCCCGGTAAAGACCAAATCAGGTTACTGCACATGGGAATACGGTATTACTGGGAACGTCATTATCTATGGGTATTATCAACTCTGCTACTTTATAGGTACTTGGGGGCATTGCGTGAATGCGACCATACCAGTCATCATCACCCTGGAAAGATCTTTAGCAGTTTTTTTACCGGTGACTTTTACTAAGCTGGTTACGGCCAGATCAGCGTTAGTTAGTTGTAGTTTGGCTTACATTGGCTGGTTAATTTGGAATTGCTTCTCCATATCAATCGGCAAAGTGGTCCATATTGAAGTTTCCAGTGGAAAGTTTATTTCTTACAACACCGCCACAGACTTCTTCCGGCAGAACTACGCTCTCATTTATATTTTCTTCGTATATGTGGTCGAATCTTTGGCTTCTTGGGTGCCCATATGTTTGGTTATCCTAGGGTGCATCGCCATCGGAATACGAGTCCGAGTTTCTCTTTTGCGACGGAAACGTCTGTCGGGGATAAAAGCAAAGCTAAAGTGGTCGCCAAGAACGACTCGGACTCTGGTGACCACGTGTTTGATATTTGCCGTGACGCACGCTGTTAATTCATTTATCTCAGCCTTCGTGCCAATCAGTGGCACCACTCCAGTCTTCACATACCTTATGGTGTATCTGGCAGAGTTCATCAATCTGATCAATTGTTCTAGTAATTTCTTTGTCTACGTTCTCTGCAACAGACATCTCTGGGAAATGTTTAAAGGTCTCATTAGATGGACATAAAGAAATGGCAGACATATTTATCTGTGTATCCTTCTTTTGCGATTCATTTCATTACTCAAATTTAAATCACCTTTTTTATATCTGAAAACTATCAAATGACGTCTCGTTTTTAAGGGAAGTTGATAACCAACTAGCAGGAGACGGTAGTGCTTTTGGACGCCTCCAAGCAAGAGTGTGGCGGAATAAATAGCCCCGCCTGACTTCAAAAAGCAGTGCCTTCCAAGCAGTGGTTTTCTGAACTGTTCTACATGGATGTAAAGATGTGTGCACTCCATCATGGACATACAGTTGCAAGACCGCACTACAATCATTGATATTTTTGAGAATGCCGCTATGGACAGTATAGTGACTTCTTATATAGTCCAACAAGGGGGCCCCAGGCACGAAAAAGCTTGACAGACTCACTTAGGTCCGCGAACTTACTTTCACTTACATAGATGAGAGAAACTGGTTGTATCCGGCTTCGGAAAGAGACATCTGGAGATCATTGACAGAGGCTGCCGGGATACACATTTAAGATGAAAAAGAAATTCACGGCGAGGACAGACGTAGACGTATATATAATATGCATAGTTAATTTTGTCACAAAATAAACGAAAATAAAATACAAATTGCTTGTAGTCTTACGTGATTAGTCTACAAAATGAACCAAACAAAACTATTTTATCCACATTCTTTTTAAAACTGTTTATTTGCATATGTGAGAAATTAAAGCACAGTGCAGGACAGGCCACTGTCCTGTTGGCTCATATTGCTCATGGCTAGGGCTAAATTTCGATTCACGGTGCCCCCGTTGCGGGGAAAAAGAAGAAACGGTAACTCATATTCTATTTGACTGGCAGAGACTTGCTAATCTCCGTCTAGACAGGTCTGGGAAACCAAAATTTCTTGATCTTTATGGTGACATGTATGCAGTACGCAATACAGCAGGGTTTCTGTCCAGGGTTTTTGCAAGAGAAGATTTGAGAATTTCAGGCCATCACTTAACTCTTTCAGTGCGGCGTTACTCTCAGCGAGTAAATGATGAAAAACTCTTTTTTTTTTCGATCAAAATAATTCGCACTGAAAGAGTTAAATAGAGTTTGATGATGGTGAGGATGATGATTTGCATATGTAAATAATTTGCACACTTTACTAAAAAAAAAAAGGGTTTGCGTTCAGTAAACTAAAAATAACTGTTGCACGTACACGAACAAGTCAAAGTAGATGAGAAAATCTGATTTTCCATTGCGCTTGAAGTTCTAAACTGACAAACACGGGGTACCTACAACATACAAACGGTATCGCCTTTTTCTTACGGGACGATACAAAAATGCGAACAATAATCTTTACCTAGCTAAACAGCACAAAACACTTTGCTTGAAAAGACGTGTCAGAAGTTCCATACACCAGCAGCCGCTTGTGTTGACTGCCTAGAGATCAGCCGATAGGACATGTCATTAAAGTCTGTTAGGTTTTTCAAAGGACCTCCTGATCCACTTGACTTGCTTAGACATGTTATTTCGGGCAGTATGGCGCTTTAGGGCGATTAAGCCGTTTAACATCACATTTAAATGTTTTTCACGATATGGTTTACACTATCAAGGATGCTAGATTGAGCTTAAAAAAAAACAACAAATAAATAAAAATAAATATCAGTAGGTAACCTACAGTAGGTAACTTACAGAAGGTAACTTACAGTAGATAACTTACAGTAGGTAACTTACAGTAGGTAACTTACAGTAGGTAACTTACAGTAAGTAACGCACTGTAGGTAACTTACAGTGGGCAACTTACAGTGGGTAACTTTCAGTGGGTAACGCACAGTAGGTAACGCACAGAAGGTAACTTACAGTAGGTAACTTACAGTAGGTAATTTACAGTAGGTAACTTTCAGTAGGTAACGCACAGTAGGTAACTTACAGTAGGTAACTTACAGTAGGTAACTTACAGTAGGTAACTTACAGTAGGTAACTTACAGTAGGTAACTTACAGTAGGTAACTTACAGTAGGTAACTTACAGTAGGTAACTTACAGTAGGTAACTTACAGTGGGTAACTTACAGTAGGTAACTTACAGTAGGTAAGTTACAGTGGGTAACTTACAGTAAGTAACGCACAGTAGGTAACTTACAGTAGGTAACACACAGTAGGTAACTTACAGTAGGTAACTTACAGTGGGTAACAAACAGTAGAGCTTGAAAACCTTGAATTTAACAGTGGTCAAGAAAACATAACAATAAATAAAACAAAAAAACTTATTTAAAAACATATGTTATCAAGACCTTCCTCATTTTGTACACATCAATAACTAAAATTATTGCTATTTTATCGATTTTTTGCCACCTATGACAATGACCTATATAAACATAAATGACTCTTTATTTGTTAAAATGTAATGAAAGAAAATCCTAGAAGTCATTGATGAATCGAGTGTATTTTTAATAACCTTTACAACTAATGTTATACATGAAAATAAATTTTAAATATATTTACATAATTAGTTACTAGTCGGATCTGACCCGCGGCCCTTAGTTTGGGTATTACTAATGTATTGGATTGAATTTAAATTTATGTCAAACATGGAAACAGTTCCTTTCACATTTAAAAAATGTAAGAGTTTGGAAATTTATTTATCCTTTCAGACATCTTATTCATATCTATGCTATAAAGTAGAATGTAAGGCGTATTTATGTATGTTCCGCATAGAAATCAAAATCGTTTAAACAATCTTGATAAAATTTGGCAGAAATGTTCCTTGGGTGCTAACTGGAACCGTTAGGACCCTAAAAAAAGTTGCCAAACAAGATCTTCCTCATTTTGTACATTGCTATTTTATAGATTTTTCGCCACGTATGACAATCACCTATATAAACATAAATGACTCTTTATTTGTTAAAATGTAATGAAATAAAATATTAGAAGTCATTTATGAATCGAGTGTATTTTTAATAACCTTTACAACTAATGTTATACATGAAAATAAATTTTAAATATATTTACATAATTAGTTACTAGTCGGATATGACCCGCGGCCCTTAGTTTGGGTATTACTAATGTATTGGATTGAATTTAAATTTATGTCAAACATGGAAACAGTTCCTTTCACATTTAAAAAATGGAAGAGTGTGGAAATGAATTTATCCTTTTAGACATCTTATTCATATCTATGCTATAAAGTAGAATGTAAGGCGTATTTATGTATGTTCCGCATAGAAATCAAAATCGTTTAAACAATCTTGATAAAATTTGGCAGAAATGTTCCTTGGGTGCTAACTGGAACCGTTACGTATGTATAATAGCCGTAAAAGAAATTTAGGACCCTAAAAAAAGTTGCCAAACACTGTGAAAGTATAGTATCTTATAAATCTTGTTTACCATGTCTACATTGTTGATTAAGATCTAGGTTCACAGTCAGCAAAAAAAAACAATAAAACATTAGTGTCATGGCGGAGAACGATACTTTATTATATTGAACGCGTGCACCTTTGCGCACCATATCAACATCCCCTTTTCTTTAAAAAAAAATATAAGAAAAATAAAACATTTCGGGGAGTATCATAAAAAATAAAATAAAACAAAACCAGAACAAAATAAACAACAACACATAACATACATATATACGCTTCAATGAATATGAAACATATCACATTTAAAAATCAACATTCAATAGTTCATTGAGACACATAGTCATTGAATCTTGTCGGTTTCTTCAACTGATCCCTTGGTCGCAGGGAATGATGAGTTGATGAGTGGCGAATGTGTTGATTATGAGTTCTTTCGTCCTGTAAGTTGTTATCAGTATCGGGGAATATATCTTCTTCTGTTTCTCTGTTCGGGTTAATATGCACTCTGTTTCTTTGGTACACTTGTTAAGGCTTCCGCGCGGTGTTGATTCTCTGAAATATAACTAGTGTAGATCTAAGTCTGACTGGAAGTAACACTGAACTCAAACTACTTCAGTAACACCGGCGAAAGGCCGAAACAATCAAAATATGTAGTCGACGCTGATGTTGGTCTACAAATATGTTTAATAATCACGAAGGGAATCGTCCGATGTCGGCTATGTCCGTAAACTACTTCTTATTCTTTCTAGGATAGGAAAACGTCTTGTCTCTATCAAATCCTAGAGCGTTCTTGTTTTTTAAAGATCAGTCACGTGACTTGTCACTAAGTAAAACTTGTCTCTATCAAATCCTAGAGCGTTCTTGTTTTTTAAAGATCAGTCACGTGACTTGTCGCTAAGTAAAACTTTCCCCCTATTCCCGAAACAAATAACTAAATCCTAATCATGTTATAACGCACTGCATTTGAAGTACTTGCTGAACTAGTGACAGATGAAACCCTTGAGCAGCACTGCCTCACTCTCCAAGAGATATGGAAAAGCAAATGTACAGACTTTAGGAACAAAAAACAAAACGACAAACCAATGCCAGAATGAAGAGCAAAAAGCTAATCTTAAAGCCCAGTAAGGGCCAGTATGGTGCAGTAAACAAGTCTGTAAGACAGAATGGAAGAGAGGACAAAAGAAACGCTTCCTTCATGAAATGACAGTCGATGCAGAAAAGGCAGCAGAGCAAAGAGACATGAAAAGGTTGTACGACATAACAAGAACCTTAGCAGGAAGAACTACCAACACCAACAAGCCAGTGAAAGACAAACAAGGAAAGATCATCACCAGCGATGTTGAACAGAAGGATAGATGGGCAGAACACTTTCAGGAAATTTTGAACCGACATCCTCCTGAATCGATTTCGTACATACCCCCAGCAACAGAAGAAATGCATGTTAACACAGGTGCTCCTACTAAAGGGTAGATCATCAAGGCCATCAAAATGCAAAAAAAGGGAAAGGTGCCAGGCCCAGATGGTATACCAGTAGAGGCTTTAAAAGCAGATCCCAAAATATCAGCTGAAATGCTGCATCCACTGCTATGCAAGATTTTGGAACAAGAACAGGTCCCTAAAATCTGGAAACCTGGCTACCTAATTAAATTACCCCAAAAAGGTGACCTCACTCAATGCAACAACTGGCGAGGAATCATGTTACTGTCAACCCTCAGCAAGGTCTTAACAAGGATAATATTGGAACGCCTAAAAGATGCTTTAGACAAAAGACTAAGACCAGAACAGGCTGGATTCCGTAAGGAGAAATCATGCACTGACCACATTGCTACACTACGTATTATCATAGAACAATCTATCTAGTGGCTATCTCCTCTGTACATGACCTTTGTTGATTATGAGAAAGCCTTCGACAGTATTGACAGAGACATAATCTGGAGATTGGTGAATCACTACGGAATTCCAACAAAATTCACCAATATCAATAAACAGTTATACGATGACTCATCGGGCCACGTCACTTATCTGGGAAGTAGAATTAGTAAGACGGCGGAGCTGAAGATGATATACTAATTCGGTTTGCCTTTTCAACTCTTCAAACAATCTGGCGCTCGAAGGCACAATCTCTACATAATAATACAAACGTTAAGCCTTAGAGTTCCGCAAGGCCTAAATATGTGTTCCACGAAATATTAGAATAGTGAAATAGTAGGCCACAACATGAATTATTCTCTCTAATAAAATAAAGCTTAGTGTTCCTCTAAATACTCAGAATGTATGAAGTGTTCCATAAAGGTAAAAACGTTTGGGAGACCCTAGTCCTGACTATTTATTTCATCAATGCAATGTGAGGTTTACAGGGATCAATTACCTAAGGTGAACAATTTTAAACAAACTTATTTGATTTTGTTGTTTGTAATTGTTTTATGAAAGGAACTGTAGACAATGTTATTATAACTTGTTTGTTTTCTACTCGTAGAAACTCGTAGACGCATCAGTCATGTGATATAATGCTACAAAGAGAAACAGAATTGTCCTTTAATTGCTGCTTTTGTGTCTTTTCTTTTATTAATATGATGAGTTCCAGTTCAGCTTAAAATCTGGAAGAATAAGTCGAAGCAGTGACGAATTACATTAAATCCAGTGAAAACATGTGTATCAGTACTAAGAATATCAAGATATACCCCAACAATAAACCATGGGTCACTGCAAAAAAATGTGCAGGTCTGCAGCAGCACCGCCCTCTGACAGGCAACGAGAATGTTTCTAGGAATGCCAAGGGTTTAAAGGTAACTGTAAGGTCAAATGTTATTATCCCCTCGGTTGATATAACAATTATTATTATTATTATTTATTTCCTATTTCTGTTCTATTTTTGTTAGAGATTATAATACAATAACTTATTAATGGTATGTACAAATAGATAAGAATAGAAAAGATTTATATGTTTACATTCAACACATTTTGTTTACGATTATTTAAGTGCTCTGTTGATAATGGGCCCGGGATCATTAAACCCCTTTGCGCCCTGGATACTACGCCACTGCATAAATAATAAGTCAAGTGAAATATACCTAGATGTGACTATATTATGAAACCAGAATGTTTAAAATATCCCCAGTGACCCAGTTTAATTTGCCATTTGACTGTTAGCAGCATCTTTAGTTTCAGCTTTAGGGTTAATATAAGCCTGCAAGTTGATTCTGCCTAGGACAGCCTGTGGGCGTTGGGCGCTACTTGTTACGTCTTGATATGCAATTAGACTCTTTAACAATACAACAACACCAAAACGACAAAATTATCTATACTGTAAAGTAGAAAGTAAGGCGTATTTATGTACATATGTCACGAATAGAAATCAAAACCGTTTGACCAATCTTGATAAAACATGGCAGAAATGTTCCTTGGGTACTAACTTGGACCGTAGTGCATGTATTGTAGCTTTAAAACAAACACAAGACCCTCAAAAACAAAGTTGACCAACTCTATAAAAGTATTGTATCTTATAAATCTAGGCTATGTTTACCATGTTGACATGAGAAAAGATCGAAAGGATTTAATT
>JAZGLO010003006.1:0-27198 GCA_036873155.1 Biomphalaria sudanica
GATCACGACATCGTCTCAAGGACCAACTGCTCTGATGACAACGATCACGACATCGTCTCAAGGACCAACTGCTCTGATGACAACGATCACGACATCGTCTCAAGGACCAACTGCTCTGATGACAACGATCACGACATCGTCTCAAGGACCAACTGCTCTGATGACAACGAGCACGACATCGTCTCAAGGACCAACTGCTCTGATGACAACGAGCACGACATCGTCTCAAGGACCAACTGCTCTGATGACAACGAGCACGACATCGTCTCAAGGACCAATAGCTCTGATGACAACGATCACGACATCGTCTCAAGGACCAACTGCTCTGATGACAACGATCACGACATCGTCTCAAGGACCAACTGCTCTGATGACAACGATCACGACATCGTCTCAAGGACCAACTGCTCTGATGACAACGATCACGACATCGTCTCAAGGACCAACTGCTCCGATGACAACGAGCACGACATCGTCTCAAGGACCAACTGCTCTGATGACAACGATCACGACATCGTCTCAAGGACCAACTGCTCTGATGACAACGATCACGACATCGTCTCAAGGACCAACTGCTCTGATGACAACGATCACGACATCGTCTCAAGGACCAACTGCTCTGATGACAACGATCACGACATCGTCTCAAGGACCAACTGCACTGATGACAACGAGCACGACATCGTCTCAAGGACCAACTGCTCTGATGACAACGAGCACGACATCGTCTCAAGGACCAACTGCTCTGATGACAACGATCACGACATCGTCTCAAGGACCAACTGCTCTGATGACAACGATCACGACATCGTCTCAAGGACCAACTGCTCTGATGACAACGAGCACGACATCGTCTCAAGGACCAACTGCTCTGATGACAACGATCACGACATCGTCTCAAGGACCAACTGCTCTGATGACAACGAGCACGACATCGTCTTAAGGTCCAACTGCTCTGATGAAAACGAGCACGACATCGTCTCAAGGACCAACTGCTCTGATGACAACGATCACGACATCGTCTCAAGGACCAACTGCTCTGATGACAACGAGCACGACATCGTCTCAAGGACCAACTGCTCTGATGACAACGATCACGACATCGTCTCAAGGACCAACTGCTCTGATGACAACGAGCACGAAACTCCGCTCCCAAGCCACACTGATGGTGCGCATAAGAGCGCCAATAAACACAAGCAGTAGAAGACAGGAAGAAGGACTGTTGTAGATCCGGCTGAAGTGATCTGCAAATTATTAGAGTCTGAGCTGTCTTGACTCAAGAGAACGTCCTTTATGCTATCTGTGAACTGTATCTATGCAACTGTACTTCAGTCAACAGTGGAAGCACTACTTGTTCAGTTACTACTTAGATTGATCTGATGGTGCAAAAAAAAATGATTAGAGAATCAAAGGGGTGCAAGTGTACCGCCTTGCATCCCTCTGCGGGCGCCAATGGCTGGGTCGGATATGATGGAAGAATCCCAAGGGACATCCTATATGCTGAACTTGCTGAGAAATTCAAGGGCAGCCCAAGACTAACTTATAGAGATGTCTGCAAGGGAGACATGAGAATCACAGGCAAAAACGGAAGTATGTGGGAGGAGATAGCCCAAGACAGGTTAGCATAGAGACAGAGTGTGCGTGCCGGTACGTAGCTCACAGAGAGCAAAAAAAACGAAACTACCTTAGTCATGAGAAATAAAAAAAAAAGCTGCCTACATATCATTGACTATATAAAATTCAACATTGCCGACTTGAAAGCCTCGCCTTAAATTTCGTTTTTAGCTAAGCTCTACTAAAATAACTCCTTTTGACTTGAGAGAGGCGATAGACCCCCCCACCTGGTTGTAGTTTAAAAAGCTTGAATGTTAAGTATTGATGATCGCATTTCTTATGTTACGTATCTAGGCGTTGTTTTTTTCTTTCTTTGACCTGTTGCGGTCAAGAGACGGGTAGGTTGTCTGCCCCTTGTGTAATAAGTTTTTTTTTATTTTATTCGTCAAGCCACACAGACAGTGACCGGTCCTTGACCTGTGTGTGTACCTCTGGTTGAAAGGAGGGTGTTTTTTTTTTCTGTCTCTTTGAAGAGCGTTCTAGATCTGGGTGTTTATGACTTTCTATTCTAGAAATTACGAGATATCGACGCGCGGTAGATTATATAAGACCGCTCGCGTAACGTTGACAGACAGACATACGGAGACAGCCGTGGGACAGAATAGCGGAGACATTGCGTTACCCGTGCGTGGTATACCACTTGATCGTGTAAGTTTTTTTTTATTATTCAAGGCCTTGCTTGTATTTGTAATTATATTTTCAAACTCTTGTATTGTAATATTTTTACATGCCATTTTTGTAAAAGGGTTTTGGTCAACACATCAATTCTGTATTGAGTAAATGTTTATTTTTCTTTCTTGTAACTTTATATTTGATTAAACATTAAGTTGATAGTTTACCTTCCGATTTCTTGTGTCATTTTTTTTTTTGTTATTCATTGTAAGTCTTTGATTAAATTCAGACTTAAGATAAGTGACACAACTCCTTTTCTATTGTCACGTTCCCCTAGGCAAGCCATTTAAAAGTAGAATTCAATTCGTAATACGTGACAAAAGAAGTTTGAGGGCTTTCGTCCCGGATATTTTTCTGAACCTATTTTCGTCTTACTTGAGTAATTTTGTAAAGGCGAAGTTGACTTTAACAAAATTTTTTTTGGTTCAAAGAGTCGGAAGTAAAGTATCAATAGTATTGACCAAACTCTCTTAAGGTTTTTTTTTGTTGTACTGATTTTGTACTGTATATTTACATTGTATACATATTTTTGCTTGTAATAGTTGCTAGTTAGTCATGGATATTCAGGTTTTTCTTGCAAATCCCTCTGTGGAAGAGCTTGATGCTTTTACTAGGAAGGAACTGGTCCTTATTTCTAAACATTTAGGGTTAAAAATAAAATCAAATGCCCTTAAACAAGAAATCAGAGATAACATTGTAATCCATTATGTAGACGAGGAAGTGTTTTCTGAAGACCTTTTAGAAACCCTTAGACCCGATGAGGGTAAATCAGATTTAGAACTTCAGATAAAATTAAAACAAATGGAAATAGAAGCCCAGTTAGCTTTAAAAGAGAAGGAAAAAAACAACGCCTAGATACGTAACACTTAAAAAAAAAATTAACTATATAAGTCCTGAATCTTTAGTAAGCTTAAAGTTTCAATAAGTTCACGCCCTTGGTCAGTCATCGGCTCTTTTGTACTCCAGTAGACCTATTTCCTGGGAGAGGGATATGAAAATTATGGGCTGTCCAAGGCTCTCGTCGACAAATATTTCGTTTCGTTAGCTAAACTAGTGCATGCAGATGACTGAGTCATCAACACTAAGGACCAGGTAAAGAAAAGCGCAAATAGATATAGAAACCATGGAAATTAGATTAAGAGAGAGAGAGAGAGAGAGAGAGAGATCGCAATGGGGGTGGGGTGGTGGTGGAGGAAGAGAGGGATGGAGAAAAGGAGAGAGAGAGGTAGTTAGACTGTGTGTGTGCGGTAGTTAGACTGTGTGTGTATGTGTGTGTGTGTATGTGTGTGAGAGAGATAGCAATAATTCATCGCTCTGCGTTTATCACTAAGAGATCCATTTTCTAGGCTGCTGGATTATTTCTTGTAATTTTAATTTTTTTTCTCGAAGTTCAACCCCCCCCCCGCTTTTCCCCGAAAAAAAAATCGCTACAGGCAGCCATTTAATTTAATTAGTTTATTTTCTGTAAATAATTAGATCTACATCAAAAATCTAAGTCAAAGTGAGTCCATTTTATTTTTTGTTTGTTGTTTTCTTCAGCTCAATCATCGTGATTAACTTATCAAGAATAAACTCGTCTTCAATTTTTGTCCAAACGATGTTCCTACGATACAAATTGTTTTCATTCATTCAATTTGCCAAAATAAGATCAAACCATTTACCTCGCGCTAATCTTACAAACCAGAATCTCCTTTTCTTCTGCTGCCCTGGAGGCCGTGTGGCAAGTCTTCTGCTGCTCTGGAGGCTGTGCGGCAAGTCTAAGTATCGATTTAATTCAGGGAGAAGAGCAGAAGTGGAATCCAAGTTTCAGCTAATTACCGCCAGATAATATACATATTTTGAAATTTGTTGAGCAAAAGTTAACAATCCAAAACGATATTTAATTGGGTTTTATTCGAGCGAAATCTCTTCAGGCTACAGTTGCTTGAACACAAAGTGCTAGTGGTAGCCTCTACTAAGATGTAGGCAATATTACAACGAAAATTATTTAGCAATTACTAATGTAAATTTACATTAATTCGTGTTTTATATTTGTATAGTAATCTATGAACTGTTGACATTTAAGGGGATATACTATAGACCAGAAGTTTTGTTTTAATTAGTAGATTCTCGTTTTCAAAGAGAGGCGATAGACCCCCCCAACCCTGGTTGTAGTTTACAAGCTTGAATGTTAAGTGTTGAATATTGATGATCGCATTTCTTAAAAAAAAATAACTATATAAGTTCTGAATCTTTAGTAAGCTTAAAGTTTCAATAAGTTCACGCCTTTGGTCAGTCGTCTTAGAAACACAAGTTTGAAAGTTTCTGTACAATCACATCATAAGAGTTGGCAACAGCTTTACTAAACTTGCTTTTTCACTTTAAAAACGAAACGATATAAGAAGCGCATGAGTGTATCTATTTATAGATTTCTGACATTTTAAACTTAATGAAGTGAAATATAACGACAAAGTTTAATCTAAAAATAGATTTCGTCATCACTAGCATCATTTGACTACAAGTTTACAAGTCATCAGTAAATGCTTAACAATGGCTACAGGCAATGTTGGCAACGAATCCCAAGCTAATTTGACAAAAACATTTCTGAAAGATGATAACTCGCTGTACTGTTTTCTCGGATCACTAGATTACATGCAGCAATTTCAATTGTTCTTGTGTTTTATCAACCCGGTGTTCGCTCTCATAGGTCTGATCTTAAACATCTTTAGTATGATCATACTCCACAAACATCAACTCAAGAAGCCATCCAACTTACTTCTGTTCGCCCTTGTGATAGCTGACACAATGAACATGATGGTTAATCTGAACTTCTCGTACATGCTCAAGTATTTTGGCCCGATAAAGACCAAACCAGGTTACTGCACATGGGAATACGGTATTAATGCGAACGCCATTATCTTTGGATATTATGAACTATGCTACTTTATAGGTACTTGGGGGCGTTGCGTGAATGCGACAATACCAGTTCTCATTACTCTGGAAAGAGCTTTAGCAGTTTTTTTACCGGTGACTTTTACTAAGCTGGTTACGGCCAGATCAGCGTTAGTTAGTTGTAGTTTGGCTTACATTGGCTGGTTAATTTGGAATTGCTTCGCCGTATCAATCGGCAAAGTGGTCCATATTGAAGTTTCCAGTGGGAAGTTTGTTTCTATCAACACCGCCACAGACTTCTTTCGGCAGAACTACGCCCTCATTTATATTTTCTTCTTATATTTTGTCGAATCTTTGGGTTCTTGGGTGCCCATATGTTTAGTTATTGTAGGGTGCATCGCAATCGGAATACGAGTCCGAGTTTCTCTTTTGCGACGGAAACGTCTGTCGGGGATAAAAACAAAGTTGAAGTGGTCGCCAAGAACGACTCGGACTCTGGTGACCACGTGTTTGATATTTGCCGTGACGCACACTGTCACTTCATTTATCTCAGCCTTCATGCCAATCAGTGACACCACTCCAGTCTTGACATACTTTCTGGTGTATCTGGCAGAGTTCATCAATCTGATCAATTGTTCTAGTAATTTCTTTGTCTACGTTCTCTGGAACAGACATCTCTGGGAAATTTTCAAAGGTCTCATTAGATGGCCTAAAAAATAACAGACACACTTATATGTGTATCCTGTTTTTGCGATTCATTTCATTACTCCAATTTAAATCACCTTTTTTATATCTAAAAACTATCAAATGACGTCTCCAATTTAAATCACCTTTCTTATATCTGAAAACTATCAAATGACGTCTCCAATTTAAATCACCTTTTTTATATCTGAAAACTATCAAATGACGTCTCCAATTTAAATCACCTTTTTTATATCTGAAAACGATCAAATGACGTCTCGTTTTTAAGGGAAGTTGATAACCAACTAGTCAGAGACAGTAGTGCTTTTGGACGCCTCCAAGCAAGAGTGTGGCGGAATAAATAGCCCCGCCTGACTTCAAAAATCAGTGTCTTCCAAGCAGTGGTTTTCTGAACATGGATGTAAAGATGTGTGCACTCCATCATGGACATACAGTTGCAAGACCGCACTACAATCATTGATATTTTTGAGAATGCCGCTATGGACAGTATAGAGTGACTTCTTATATAGTCCAACAAGGGGGCCCCAGGCACGAAAAAACTTGAAAGACCCACTTAGGTCCGCGAACTTTCTTTCACTGACATAGATGAGAGAAACTGGTTGTATCCGGCTTCGGAAAGAGACATCTGGAGATCATTGACAGAGGCTGCCGGGATACACATTTAGGATGAAAAAGAAATTCACGGCGAGGACAGACGTAGACGTATATATAATATGCATAGTTAATTTTGTCACAAAATAAACGAAAATAAAATACAAATTGCTTGTAGTCTTACGTGATTAGTCTACAAAATGAACCAAACAAAACTATTTTATCCACATTCTTTTTAAAACTGTTTATTTGCATATGTGAGAAGATAAAGCACAGTGCAGGACAGGCCACTGTCCTGTTGGCTCATATTGCTCATGGCTAGGGCTAAATTTCAATTCACGGTGCCCCCGTTGCGGGGAAAAAGAAGAAACGGTAACTCATATTCTGTTTGACTGCCAGAGACTTGCTAATCTCCGTCTAGACAGGTCTGGGAAACCAAACATTCTTGATCTTTATGGTGACATGTATGCAGTACGCAATACAGCAGGGTTTCTGTCCAGGGTTTTTGCAAGAGAGGATTTGAGCATCTCAGGCCCTCACTTAAATAGAGTTTGATGATGGTGAGGATGATGATTTGCATATGTAAATAATTTGCACACTTTACTAAAAAAAAGTTTGCGTTCAGTAAACTAAAAATAACTGTTGCACGTACACGAACAAGTCAAAGTAGATGAGAAACTCTGATTTTCCATTGCGCTTGAAGTTCTAAACTGACAAACACGGGGTACCTACAACATACAAACAGTATCGCCTTTTTCTTACGGGACGATACAAAAATGCGAACAATAATCTTTACCTAGCTAAACAGCACAAAACACTTTGCTTGAAAAGACGTGTCAAAAGTTCCATACACCAGCAGCCGCTTGTGTTGACTGCCTAGAGATCAGCCGATAGGACATGTCATTAAAGTCTGTTAGGTTTTTCAAAGGACCTCCTGATCCACTTGAACTGCTTAGACTTATGTTATTTCGGGCAGTAGGGCGCTTTAGGGCGATTAAGCCGTTTAACATCACTTTTAAATGTTGTTAACGATATGGTTTACAATATCAAGGATGCTAGATTGAGCTTAAAAAAACAACCAAATAAATAAAAATTATTATCAGTAGTAAACTTACAGTAGGTAACTTACAGAAGGTAACTTACAGTAGATAACTGACAGTAGGTAACTTACAGAAGGTAACTTACAGTAGATAACTTACAGTAAGTAACTTACAGTGGGTAACTTACAGTAGGTAACGCACTGTAGGTAACTTACAGTAGGTAACTTACAGTATGTAACTTACAGTGAGTATCGCACAGTAGATAAGGCACAGTAGGTAACTGACAGTGGGTAACTTACAGTTGGTAACTTACAGTAGTTAAGGCACAGTAGGTAACTGACAGTGGGTAACTTACAGTGTGAATTTTACAGTAGGTAACTTACAGTAGGTAACTTACAGTAGGTAACTTACAGTAGGTAACTTAAAGTAGGTAACTTACAGTAGGTAACGCACAGTAGGTAATGCACAGTAGGTATTAAACAGTAGGAAACGCTTAGTAGGTAGCGTACAGTAGGTAACAAACAGTAGGTAACAAACAGTTGGTAACAAACTGTAGGTAACTTACAGTGTGTAACAAACAATAGGTAACAAACAGTAGTTAACGTACAGTAGGTAACAAACAATAGGTAACAAACAGTTGGTAACGTACAGTAGGTAACAAACAGTAGGTAATAATAGTAGGTAACAAACAGTAGGTAACTTACAGTGGGTAACTTACAGAAGGTAACTTACAGTGAGTAACTTACAGTGGGTAACTTACAGTGGGTAACTTACAGTAGGTAACTTACAGTGGGTAACTTACAGTAGATAACTTACAGTAGGTAACTTACAGTGGGTAACTTACAGTGGGTAACTTACAGTAGGTAACCTACAGTAGGTTTCAAACAGTAGGTAACGTAATGTAGGCTACAAACAGTAGGTAACGTAAAGTATGTTACAAACACTAGGTAACGTACAGTAGGTAACAAATAGTAGGTAACGTAAAGAAGGTTACAAACAGTAGGTAACGTAAAGTAGGTAACAAACAGTAGGTAACTTACAGCGGGTAACTTACAGTAGGTAACTTACAGTAGGTAACGTACAGTGAGTAACAAACAGTAGGTAACAAACAGTAGGTAACAAACAGTAGGTAACAAACAGTAGGTAACAAACAGTAGGTAACAAACAGTAGGCAACAAACAGTAGGCAACAAACAGTAGGCAACAAACAGTAGGTAACAAACAGTAGGTAACAAAGAGTAGGTAAGGCACAGTTGGTAACAAACAGTAGGTAACAAACAGTAGGTAACGTATAGTAGGTAACAATCAGTAGGTAACTTACAGTGGGTAACAAACAGTGGGTAAGAAACAGTAGGAAACGTACAGTAGGTAACGTACAGTAGGTAACGTACAGTTGAAGTAACAATAAATAGGTAACAAACAGTATGTAACAAACAGTAGGCAACAAACAGTAGGTAACGTACAGTAGGTAACAAACAGTAGGTAACAAACGGTAGGTAACAAACAGTAGGTAACAAACAGTAGGTAACAAACAGTAGGTAACAAACAGTAGGTAACAAACAGTAGGTAACAAACAGTAAGTAACTTACTGTAGTTAACAAACAGTAGGTAACTTACAGTGGGTAACTTACAGTGGGTAACTTACAATAGGTAACTTACAGTGGGTATTTTACAGTAGGTAACTTCCAGTAGGTAACTTACAGTAGGTAACTTACAGTGGGTAATTTACAGTAGGTAAAAAACAGTAGGAAACTTATAGTAGGTAACTTACAGTGGGTAACTTACAGTGGGTAACTTACAGTGGGTAACTGACAGAAGGTAACTTACTATGGGTAACTTACATTAGGTAACTTACAGTAGGTAACTTACAGTGGGTAACTTACATTAGGTAACATACAATGGGTAACGTTCAGTGGGTAACTTACAGTAGGTAACTTACAGTAGGTAACTTACAGTAGGTAACTTACAGTAGGTAACTTACAGTAGGTAACTTTCAGTGGGTAACTTACAGTAGGTAACAAACAGAAGGTAACAAACAGTAGGTAACAAACAGTAGGTAACAAACAGTAGGTAACAAACAGTAGGTAAAAAACAGTAGAGCTTGAAAACCTTGAATTTAACAGTGGTCAAGTAAACATAACAATGAATAAAACAAAAAACTTATTTAAAAACAGATGTTATCAAGACCTTCCTCATTTTGTACACATCGATATCTAAAAACAGAGGTTATCAAGACCTTCCTCATTTTGTACACATCAATAACTAAAAACAGATGTTATCAAGACCTTCCTCATTTTGTACACATCAATAACTAAAAACAGATGTTATCAAGACCTTCCTCATTTTGTACACATCAATAACTAAAAACAGATGTTATCAAGATCTTCCTCATTTTGTACATTGCTATTTTATAGATTTTTCGCCACGTATGACAATCACCTATATAAACATAAATGACTCTTTATTTGTTAAAATGTAATGAAATAAAATCCTAGAAGTCATTTATGAATCGAGTGTATTTTTAATAACCTTTACAACTAATGTTATACATGAAAATAAATTTTAAATATATTTACATAATTAGTTACTAGTCGGATATGACCCGCGGCCCTTAGTTTGGGTATTACTAATGTATTGGATTGAATTTAAATTTATGTCAAACATGGAAACAGTTCCTATCACATTTAAAAAATGGAAGTGTGTGGAAATGAATTTATCCTTTCAGACATCTTATTCATATCTATGCTATAAAGTAGAATGTAAGGCGTATTTATGTATGTTCCGCATAGAAATCAAAATCGTTTAAACAATCTTGATAAAATTTGGCAGAAATGTTCCTTGGGTGCTAACTGGAACCGTTACGTATGTATAATAGCCCTAAAAGAAATTTAGGACCCTAAAAAAAGTTGCCAAACACTATGAAAGTATAGTATCTTATAAATCTAGGCCATGTTTACCATGTCTGCATTGTTGATTAAGATCTAGGTTCACAGTCGCAAAAAAAACAACAACAACAACCATTATTGTCATGGCGGAGAACGATACTAAATTTTCTTTCTGGAGCTTTTTGGTTATCTGCTTTCTCAAGCTTCAGAACATAGTCAGTTTGCTTAGACTCTTTATTCATTACCTTGAGACTATTGGAAGTTTGTTCATAGACTTGGCATATTTCTATAGCCTTTTCTAGTGTCAAATCTGAACACATTAGTAGCTTCTTTTGTAGATTTTGATAAGCAGAAAAAAACTAGTTTATCTCTTATCATTCGGTCTTTGTCTTTAAAATTGCACTTCTCAGCCTGTGTCCTCAAACTATTAATAAACAAGTCATATGAAGAGATACGAGTCATATTCCAGAACCTATAAGCTTCAAGTACTTCGTTCTTCCTTGGATGACAGTATTCTTGTAGCTTTTGTAACAATATGTCTGGATCATTGCTATCTTCATGGTCTTCATAAATAAAATGTTCACATACTTCCTGAACTTGTGCTCCTGCACACTGAAGGATTATAGCCTTTCTTTGGCATTTCCCTTTCTTGTCGGCGCCTGACTCTAGGAGGTAAATCTGCATCTGTCTTCGCCATTGCCGAAAATTTTCACTAACATTTCCTTCTAATATGTTTAATTCTGTTGGTGGTTTAAGTTGAACTTCTGTCATTTTCAATGCAAATTTTATAATAGTATATTTACTATCTAGACTGGACTTAACTAGATCTAGAAAATCGTTACATAATAAACTTGAGCCATTTTAGACGCTAGATCAGTAGATCTACACTTTAGATCTATTTGTTTTTAACTTAATTAAACTAGATTTATATCACTGATATAAACATAACTATAACTCTTGTTACCGCTGCCACCATGTTAATATGCTCATAGATACAAGTAGAAATAGATAAACGACAAGGCCGATAAACAAAATACAACACAGGCTTTATTCCACCATATTAGATAACGATCAACAACAGACACTTCCTAATCCACTAAGGGAACTAACTCACGCAACAATACATTATATATCAACAAAATGCATGACGCGTAGGACGTAATCATCTTCTTTTTTGAAGTAACGTCTGTATTATATAAGATAAGAAGAAGAAGAAGAAATCTCTCGATAGACTGAAGAATTTAGATTCTATATTGCGTGTCTTTGTTTTCCACCTAGAATCCCGGCCATTTTTTTTAGTTTCGCACGCAGGCGGCCACAATCTTCGCGGCGGCTCAGCCTGGAGGGATCATGTCTCCAACCAGGACGTTTTGAAACTGACCAATATGCACAGCATCTATGCTCTACTGACATAGAGAAGACTACGCTGGCTCCATGGGCGCCCGCAGGAATTTTAGCAGGGTGGTGAAAGTTGCCATCTATGGCTCAAAGTCATAGCGTGAGCTTTTTTTATTGCTGAGATTATTAAAGAAAAGAAATGGTGTATTCTCACCTCCGATACCTATGCGATATTAAGTTCAGTGTAAATACTTGTTTCATGATATTTAAAAAACATAACATATGAACAAACTATTTACTGTACACATTGGTAAATTTATCCTTGTGGCTCAGAAAGACACAAAAATAAAGGCACATTCCTCATCCCATATGCTAGGACAAATTTTGTACAAATACTCCTTATTCCCTAGCGCTATTCAGGGGCGGACTGGGAATCGAAATCGGCCCGGGCATTACCATATAAACCGGCCCACAAATGGCATGTCATATCATGGGCGTAGCCAGTATTTTTTCAGGGGGAGGGGATTTTTTTTTGTTATTTTCCCCTACGCACATATATATTTATATGAGAGTGTGTGTAAGTAATTAATCTTAATTACATACTGACTGTATTTTCCCTCATTTGGGTCCTGGGCGAAGCCCAAAATCCTAACATTTTTTTCCAGTATTTAAAGCTAAAAAATGCCTATTCTGAGGTATGTACATTGCATTATCCTGCTACTTTTCTGCTAGACGTTTTAGCTACGCTCATAGAATTTGGTACCTGTCGTTTGCTTTATTTTTTTGTTTTTGTTTTAATGAAGAGGGGTAACCTCGAAATCCACTGGAGGGAGATGTTAAGGTCAACACCCCCCGGATGCACTGGTACAGAAAGTAAAGTAAAGTTCTCCTTTCAGGCCATGAGGTCTGGGGCAAGTGATGGTTTGGACTTCAACGCTCCCCCCCCACGGCTTTGCCCATGTGTCATATGAGTAAGTCTAATATAGGCCTTAGGGTGGCCCATAGTCATGTGGTAAAAAAAAAAGTTTCTCACATCTAATGGGGCACCCTCTTGTTAAGTTCCATTTGTCTTACTTAGTAACTGACCACAATTTCAGCTTCCTACTGCTATCGAAAGGGGATGCTCAAGAGTTACAAAGTTTTGTATGTTAATGAAAAAACGCATTTTCGTTCAATTTTTTAAATTAAATGTTCAAATCATGCCATTACTGTAATGTAACTGTTAAGTAACGAAAATGACAACAAAAAAGTAAATTGTGAAGAGTCAGAATACAATGTCTAAATATTGTCTACACCGAAACAGCACAGATGACAGACTTCTTTGTAGTTTGTGCAGGGATGACTTTTCTGTTGGCTTCAACAACTTGCAATATAAATTGCTTTTCTTTCTCGTTTTTTGTCAGCAGTCTGTTGTAGTCTTCAAAAAGTTTAACTCCACGTTCTGCAGTATCGTTGACCACACGCAAGTCGTTAATGCGCTGCTTACCTTTCTGGTAGCCAGTATTGTCATTCCACTGTTCTGGAGGAAGAACTAGAAAGGAGTGGCCTATCTGTAGCTTTGTAAGCAGGTTCTGTGAACGCCTTGTGGAAAGTGACCCAAGCTGACGTCTTCAATTTGGAGCAATGATGGATCACCTCGAACATGTCGCTCACTAGGTTCTATTCCAAAACCTGTTATTATTTTCTGCTTCTCGATTGGTGACACTTCATCGGAAAATAAAACCAGGCTGACAGTCTCATCGGACAGGTACTACATGTGATTCTGGAGAATTTTTTGTGCTGCAATACTGATGTCGTGATCAATAGACTGATATTGCTGCAGGTTCTTCCAGACCAAAAGATCTCCTCCAGGTGCTTCCGCTGCACAGGGTGCTTGAATCCAGGACTTTGTGTACAACAAGGCTCCAAACTGTACAAATCGTTTGAGTTGGCTCTCTTCCTTGGCTGTAAGACTAAAAATTTCTTTTTGATGACGGAAGAGGTAAATTTTGATGGCATAGATCAGCTTGGCCATCCACCTAGCATGATGTACAGGGCCTGGTGCTCTCCAGTGAATGGTTTTTGGAGGATCTCCCAAGATGATCATTGTCAGTTCAATGAGTTCTTCATAATCATCTCTGACCTGGGATTTCAAGTCAACGAAATTAGTCAGGAAGCTCACAGTGTTTTCTCGGAAATCATCAGTGCTTGAAGTCAGTTCCAACTTACTGAAGTTGTCAAGCTTTATTCGTTCCCAAACTTCTTTAAATCTTTTGAAGATAGGTATGTTTGGTGAGTTAGAGGAACCGCAACACAAACTAAAAGCCTTTGCCAATACCAGTTCAAGAACATAATGACGACATGCCAGCCACAATAGTTCTCGACAAATACGATTCTCAAGCAGCACACAAGCTCCATTGAAACGACCAGTGTTGACAGAAGTGGTGTCGAAGCTCATAGCCTGGATGCTTTCCACCAGTGCCCACTGTTCTAACTGATCATAAATAGCATCAGCAGCATTTTGTCCTGTCCCTGATATTAGTTTAGGGACACCTAGTAATTTTTCACTGCCATCACTGGAAACCAGCACTGGCAAGCGGTCAACTTTGCCAAGACCCAGGATTTCAGGTAACATTTTTCCATCCCAGTGTAGAACTAGAGGATAGTCAGGTTTGAATGAAACATTTATATCTGCTGCTTGTTCACACCTGGCTTTCTTTCTGGAGCTTTGTATGGTGCTTCGTGAAACTGTCAAAGATGAAGGATCATGTCCCAGCGCTGCAGCAATAGGAATCATCTATCGCAAAGCTTCACGATCAGACGTTTGGTTGCGATCCAAGGCACTGGTGACATGCTTAGTGAACAAGGCAGTATGACACCCAATCTCCGTCTTGTTTGTTCGTTTTTTAGTTGAGCTTGAACTTGGTTCATATTCATCTAGAACTTCAAATTGATTGGATGATTCACAGCTTTCTGTTTCATTTTCACCTGATTCACCTTTCATGGTTTGTTGCTGTCGTTTTTCTTCATTCTCTTTACGAAGTAGCTGTTTCTGTTGTTTGTCATGGACTCGTTCCTGCTGTGCTGCCATCTCTTTATCTTCGCCAGTCATGAACATTTTGCGGCATCCTCGTTGGTCAGCAAGAAATGCACGATCCTCCTCAATTCTTGTCTGTTGCAAAGGATTAGGTGAATTTTTGTCCAGAGCATTAACCGAAGCAATGTTGAATAATGTATCTAGTTGTTCAGTGTAGCAAGCTTCATTTTTTTGCTGATAAATAAATAATAATAAATAAATATCCATTCTGAAAACAATCTTTAAGTGAAAAGACGGATTAATCACACAAATTGTTAAATTTTACCTGTTAAACTGCAGCCTAGTGTGTAGAATAAAAAAGAAACTGAACAAAATATTTGTTAATTTTCGTCTGCACAATGTTTATAAAAAACAACTTGAAGTCATGTATCTAAAATGAGAACTAGGTAATAAAATTAAATAAGTATCACTATTGGCAGTCACTTTCATCACTGGTCAGCATGAAATAGGTCACAAATGAAAAAAACCTTGCACTTCCACCAGTCAACAAACTCGAGTAAAATGCTGTGAAAGGTATAAAAAAAAAAACGAGGCCTGTGAGCATCCCCTTCTACTTGGAATTTATTTTTAAAATTTTAACAGTCTACTACCTAAAGCAAATAAAACACAAAAAAAGGGTGCCCCGGTATGTGGCACAAAGTTGGATTTTTTGGGCCACCCTAATAGGCCTATATATAAAGTTCGATAATGCATCGAAAACTGGATGTGTGCTTGTGTAGGATTACGTAATGTATTTTATTTATACATGTACCATATGTGGTCTGAACACTATAATCAGTGCCATAGCAGTATAAATGAGTTTGAAATCAATAAATTATTTAATGTTTTAGAAACTTTTTGGTACAACCTATTGCTTACAGACACTTCAAGACATGAGATAATTACCTCCCACGCATTTCATGTGTCAATCTAGCCATGCATGTTGATCTGTGACTTAAAAATTCTGCTACGTTGTTGGTTTTCCTGTCTGACTCAGGCAACCCATTTCATTAAAAGATCAGAGAATGCAAAAGGGTTATAGAGGCACTCATTGCACTTAATGGAAGAGACGGATGGAGAAAAGGAGAGAGAGAGGTAGTTAGACTGTGTGTGTGCGGTAGTTAGACTGTGTGTGTATGTGTGTGAGAGAGATAGAGAGTAAAATGAAACGGGCAATTTTAACAGTAGATCTAAAAGAGAGGACGTTTTAAATTTGCATCTGGTAGTCATTCTGTTGATCTATTTCACGAGTGAATCTTTTATAAAGAAAAACAAGACCATAAAACAGCTACTCATCCTCAAATTATCAATAATTCGTCGC
This sequence comes from Biomphalaria sudanica, assembly GCA_036873155.1. Lineage (NCBI taxonomy): Eukaryota > Metazoa > Mollusca > Gastropoda > Planorbidae > Biomphalaria > Biomphalaria sudanica. The sequence goes on from JAZGLO010003006.1 coordinate 16,089, forward strand.
TCTGCGTTTATCACTAAGAGATCCATTTTCTAGGCTGCTGGTTTATTTCTTGTAATTTTTTTTTTCTCGAAGTTCAAACCCCCCCCCTTTTTCCCCGAAAAAAAAAATCGCTACAGGCAGCCATTTAATTTAATTAGTTTATTTTCTGTAAATAATTAGATCTACATCAAAAATCTAAGCCAGTGTGAGTCTATTTTAATTTGATTGTTGTTTTCTTCAGCTAATTCATCGTGATTAACTTATCAATAATAAACTCGTCTTCAATTTTTTTCCGAACGATGTTCCTACGATACAAATTGTTTTCATAATTAAATTTGCCAAAATAAGATCAAACCATTTACCTCGCGCTAATCTTACAAACCAGAATCTCCTTTTCTTCTGCTGCCCTGGAGGCCGTGTGGCAAGTCTTCTGCTGCCCTGGAGGCTATGCGGCAAGTCTAAGTATCGATTTAATTCAGGGAGAAGAGCAGAAGTGGAATCCAAGTTTCAGCTAATTACCGCCAGATAATATACATATTTTGAAATTTGCTGAGCAAAAGTTAACAATCCAAAACGATATTTAATTGGGTTTTATTCGAGCGAAATCTCTTCAGGCTACAGTTGCTTGAACACAAAGTGCTAGTGGTAGCCTCTACTAAGATGTAGGCAATATTACAACGAAAATTATTTAGCAATTACTAATGTAAATTTACATTAATTCGTGTTTTATATTTGTATAGTATTCTATTAACTGTTGACATTTAAGGGGATATACTATAGACCAGAAGTTTTGTTTTAATTAGTAGATTCTCGTTTTCAAAGAGAGGCGATAGACCCCCCCAACCCTGGTTGTAGTTTACAAGCTTGAATGTTAAGTGTTGAATATTGATGATCGCATTTCTTAAAAAAAAATAACTATATAAGTTCTGAATCTTTAGTAAGCTTAAAGTTTCAATAAGTTCACGCCTTTGGTTAGTCGTCTTAGAAACACAAGTTTGAAAGTTTCTGTACAATCACATCATAAGAGTTGGCAACAGCTTTACTAAACTTGCTTTTTCACTTTAAAAACGAAACGATATAAGAAGCGCATGAGTGTATCTATTTATAGATTTCTGACATTTTAAACTTAATCCAGTGAAATATAACGACAAAGTTTAATCTAAAAATAGATTTCGCCATCACTCGCATCATTTGACTACAAGTTTACAAGTCATCAGTAAATGCTTAACAATGGCTACAGGCAATGTTGGCAACGAATCCATAGCTAATTTGACAGAAACAATATTTCTGAAAAATGATAACTCGCTGTACTGTTTTCGCGGATCACTAGATTACATCCAGCTATTTCAAATGTTCTTGTGTTTCATCAACCCGGTGTTCACAGTTTTTGGTCTCACCTTAAACATCTTCAGTATGATCATACTTCACAAAAATCAACTCAAGAAGCCATCCAACTTACTTCTGTTCGCCCTTGTGATAGCTGACACAATGAACATGATGGTTAATCTGAACTTCTCGTACATGCTCAAGTATTTTGGCCCGGTAAAGACCAAATCAGGTTACTGCACATGGGAATACGGTATTACTGGGAACGTCATTATCTATGGGTATTATCAACTCTGCTACTTTATAGGTACTTGGGGGCATTGCGTTAATGCGACCATACCAGTCATCATCACCCTGGAAAGATCTTTAGCAGTTTTTTTACCGGTGACTTTTACTAAGCTGGTTACGGCCAGATCAGCGTTAGTTAGTTGTAGTTTGGCTTACATTGGCTGGTTAATTTGGAATTGCTTCTCCATATCAATCGGCAAAGTGGTCCATATTGAAGTTTCCAGTGGAAAGTTTATTTCTTACAACACCGCCACAGACTTCTTCCGGCAGAACTACGCTCTCATTTATATTTTCTTCGTATATGTGGTCGAATCTTTGGCTTCTTGGGTGCCCATATGTTTGGTTATCCTAGGGTGCATCGCCATCGGAATACGAGTCCGAGTTTCTCTTTTGCGACGGAAACGTCTGTCGGGGATAAAAGCAAAGCTAAAGTGGTCGCCAAGAACGACTCGTACTCTGGTGACCACGTGTTTGATATTTGCCGTGACGCACGCTGTTAATTCATTTATCTCAGCCTTCGTGCCAATCAGTGGCACCACTCCAGTCTTCACATACCTTATGGTGTATCTGGCAGAGTTCATCAATCTGATCAATTGTTCTAGTAATTTCTTTGTCTACGTTCTCTGCAACAGACATCTCTGGGAAATGTTTAAAGGTCTCATTAGATGGACATAAAGAAATGGCAGACATATTTATCTGTGTATCCTTCTTTTGCGATTCATTTCATTACTCAAATTTAAATCACCTTTTTTATATCTGAAAACTATCAAATGACGTCTCGTTTTTAAGGGAAGTTGATAACCAACTAGCAGGAGACAGTAGTGCTTTTGGACGCCTCCAAGCAAGAGTGTGGCGGAATAAATAGCCCCGCCTGACTTCAAAAAGCAGTGCCTTCCAAGCAGTGGTTTTTTGAACTGTTCTACATGGATGTAAAGATGTGTGCACTCCATCATGGACATACAGTTGCAAGACCGCACTACAATCATTGATATTTTTGAGAATGCCGCTATGGACAGTATAGTGACTTCTTATATAGTCCAACAAGGGGGCCCCAGGCACGAAAAAGCTTGACAGACTCACTTAGGTCCGCGAACTTACTTTCACTTACATAGATGAGAGAAACTGGTTGTATCCGGCTTCGGAAAGAGACATCTGGAGATCATTGACAGAGGCTGCCGGGATACACATTTAAGATGAAAAAGAAATTCACGGCGAGGACAGACGTAGACGTATATATAATATGCATAGTTAATTTTGTCACAAAATAAACGAAAATAAAATACAAATTGCTTGTAGTCTTACGTGATTAGTCTACAAAATGAACCAAACAAAACTATTTTATCCACATTCTTTTTAAAACTGTTTATTTGCATATGTGAGAAATTAAAGCACAGTGCAGGACAGGCCACTGTCCTGTTGGCTCATATTGCTCATGGCTAGGGCTAAATTTCGATTCACGGTGCCCCCGTTGCGGGGAAAAAGAAGAAACGGTAACTCATATTCTATTTGACTGGCAGAGACTTGCTAATCTCCGTCTAGACAGGTCTGGGAAACCAAAATTTCTTGATCTTTATGGTGACATGTATGCAGTACGCAATACAGCAGGGTTTCTGTCCAGGGTTTTTGCAAGAGAAGATTTGAGCCTCTCAGGCCATCACTTAAATAGAGTTTGATGATGGTGAGGATGATGATTTGCATATGTAAATAATTTGCACACTTTACTAAAAAAAAAAAGGGTTTGCGTTCAGTAAACTAAAAATAACTGTTGCACGTACACGAACAAGTCAAAGTAGATGAGAAAATCTGATTTTCCATTGCGCTTGAAGTTCTAAACTGACAAACACGGGGTACCTACAACATACAAACGGTATCGCCTTTTTCTTACGGGACGATACAAAAATGCGAACAATAATCTTTACCTAGCTAAACAGCACAAAACACTTTGCTTGAAAAGACGTGTCAGAAGCAGCCGCTTGTGTTGACTGCCTAGAGATCAGCCGATAGGACATGTCATTAAAGTCTGTTAGGTTTTTCAAAGGACCTCCTGATCCACTTGACCTGCTTAGACTTATGTTATTTCGGGCAGTAGGGCGCTTTAGGGCGATTAAGCCGTTTAACATCACATTTAATATGGTTTACACTATCAAGGATGCTAGATTGAGCTTAAAAAAAAACAACAAATAAATAAAAATAAATATCAGTAGGTAACCTACAGTAGGTAACTTACAGAAGGTAACTTACAGTAGATAACTTAAGGTAGGTAACTTACAGTAGGTAACTTACAGTAGGTAACTTACAGTAAGTAACGCACTGTAGGTAACTTACAGTGGGTAACTTACAGTGGGTAACTTTCAGTGGGTAACGCACAGTAGGTAACGCACAGAAGGTAACTTACAGTAGGTAACTTACAGTAGGTAATTTACAGTAGGTAACTTTCAGTAGGTAACGCACAGTAGGTAACTTACAGTAGGTAACTTACAGTAGGTAACTTACAGTAGGTAACTTACAGTAGGTAACTTACAGTGGGTAACTTACAGTAGGTAACTTACAGTAGGTAAGTTACAGTGGGTAACTTACAGTAAGTAACGCACAGTAGGTAACTTACAGTAGGTAACTTACAGTGGGTAACTTACAGTAGGTAACAAACAGTAGAGCTTGAAAACCTTGAATTTAACAGTGGTCAAGAAAACATAACAATGAATAAAACAAAAAAACTTATTTAAAAACATATGTTATCAAGACCTTCCTCATTTTGTACACATCAATAACTAAAATTATTGCTATTTTATAGATTTTTTGCCACCTATGACAATGACCTATATAAACATAAATGACTCTTTATTTGTTAAAATGTAATGAAAGAAAATCTTAGAAGTCATTGATGAATCGAGTGTATTTTTAATAACCTTTACAACTAATGTTATACATGAAAATAAATTTTAAATATATTTACATAATTAGTTACTAGTCGGATCTGACCCGCGGCCCTTAGTTTGGGTATTACTAATGTATTGGATTGAATTTAAATTTATGTCAAACATGGAAACTGTTCCTATCACATTTAAAAAATGGAAGTGTGTGGAAATGAATTTATCCTTTCAGACATCATATTCATATCTATGCTATAAAGTAGAATGTAAGGCGTATTTTTTTTTTTTTTTTTTCGCATAGAAATCAAAATCGTTTAAACAATCTTGATAAGATTTGGCAGAAATGTTCCTTGGGTGCTAACTGGAACCGTTACGTATGTATAATAGCCGTAAAAGAAATTTAAGACCCTAAAAAAAGTTGCCAAACACTGTGAAAGTATAGTATCTTATAAATCTTGTTTACCATGTCTACATTGTTGATTAAGATCTAGGTTCACAGTCAGCAAAAAAAAACAAACAACATTAGTGTCATGGCGGAGAACGATACTTTATTATATTGAACGCGTGCACCTTTGCGCACCATATCAACATCCCCTTTTCTTTAAAAAAAAATATAAGAAAAATAAAACATTTCGGGGAGTATCATAAAAAATAAAATAAAACAAAACCAGAACAAAATAAACAACAACACATAACATACATATATACGCTTCAATGAATATGAAACATATCACATTTAAAAATCAACATTCAATAGTTCATTGAGACACATAGTCATTGAATCTTGTCGGTTTCTTCAACTGATCCCTTGGTCGCAGGGAATGATGAGTTGATGAGTGGCGAATGTGTTGATTATGAGTTCTTTCGTCCTGTAAGTTGTTATCAGTATCGGGGAATATATCTTCTTCTGTTTCTCTGTTCGGGTTAATATGCACTCTGTTTCTTTGGTACACTTGTTAAGGCTTCCGCGCGGTGTTGATTCTCTGAACTATATCTAGTGTAGATCTAAGTCTGACTGGAAGTAACACTGAACTCAAACTACTCCAGTAACACCGGCGAAAGGCCGAAACAATCAAAATATGTAGTCGACGCTGATGTTGGTCTACAAATATGTTTAATAATCACGAAGGGAATCGTCCGATGTCAGCTATTTCCGTAAACTACTTCTTATTCTTTCTAGGATAGGAAAACGTGTTGTCTCTATCAAATCCTAGAGCGTTCTTGTTTTTTAAAGATCAGTCACGTGACTTGTCGCTAAGTAAAACTTTCCCCCTATTCCCGAAACAAATAACTAAATCCTAATCATGTTATAACGCACTGCATTTGAAGTACTTGCTGAACTAGTGACAGATGAAACCCTTGAGCAGCACTGCCTCACTCTCCAAGAGACATGGAAAAGCAAATGTACAGACTTTAGGAACAAAAACAAAACGATAAACCAATGCCAGAATGAAGAGCAAAAAGCTAATCTTAAAGCCTAGTAAGGGCCAGTATGGTGCAGTAAACAAGTCTGTAAGAAAGAATGGAAGAGAGGACAAAAGAAACGCTTCCTTCATGAAATGACAGTCGATGCAGAAAAGGCAGCAGAACAAAGAGACATGAAAAGGTTTTACGACATAACAAGAACCCTTAGCAGGAAGAAATAGCAACACCAACAAGCCAGTGAAAGACAAACAAGGAAAGATCATCACCAGCGATGTTGGACAGAAGGATAGATGGACCGAACACTTTCAGGAAATTTTGAACCGACATCCTCCTGAATCGATTCCGGACATTCCCCCAGCAACAGAAGAAATAGATGTTAACACAGGTGCTCCTACTAAAGGGTAGATCATCAAGGCCATCAAAATGCAAAAAAAGGAAAAGGTGCCAGGCCCAGATGGTATACCAGTAGAGGCTTTAAAAGCAGATCCCAAAATATCAGCTGAAATGCTGCATCCACTGCTATGCAAGATTTTGGAACAAGAACAGGTCCCTAAAATCTGGAAACCTGGCTACCTAATTAAATTACCCCAAAAAAGGTGACCTCACTCAATGCAACAACTGGCGAGGAATCATGTTACTGTCAACCCTCAGCAAGGTCTTAACTAGGATAATATTGGAACGCCTAAGAGATGCTTTAGACAAAAGACTAAGACCAGAACAGGCTGGATTCCGTAAGGAGAAATCATGCACTGACCACATTGCTACACTACGTATTATCATAGAACAATCTATCTAGTGGCTATCTCCTCTGTACATGACCTTTGTTGATTATGAGACAGTATTGACAGAGACATAATCTGGAGATTGGTGAATCACTACGGAATTCCAACAAAATTCACCAATATCAATAAACAGTTATACGATGACTCATCGGGCCACGTCACTTATCTGGGAAGTAGAATTAGTAAGACGGCGGAGCTAATGATGATATACTAATTCGGATCAATAAAGCTAGGTTTGCCTTTTCAACTCTTCAAACAATCTGGGGCTCGAAGGCACAATCTCTACATAATAATACAAACGTTAAGCCTTAGAGTTCCGCAAGGCCTAAATATGTGTTCCACGAAATATTAGAATAGTGAAATAGTAGGCCACAACATGAATTATTCTCTCTAATAAAATAAAGCTTAGTGTTCCTCTAAATACTCAGAATGTATGAAGTGTTCCATAAAGGTAAAAACGTTTGGGAGACCCTAGTCCTGACTATTTATTTCATCAATGCAATGTGAGGTTTACAGGGATCAATTACCTAAGGTGAACAATTTTAAACAAACTTATTTGATTTTGTTGTTTGTAATTGTTTTATGAAAGGAACTGTAGACAATGTTATTATAACTTGTTTGTTTTCTACTCGTAGAAACTCGTAGACGCATCAGTCATGTGATATAATGCTACAAAGAGAAACAGAATTGTCCTTTAATTGCTGCTTTTGTGTCTTTTCTTTTATTAATATGATGAGTTCCAGTTCAGCTTAAAATCTGGAAGAATAAGTCGAAGCAGTGACGAATTACATTAAATCCAAAGAAAACATGTGTATCAGTACTAAGAATATCAAGATATACCCCAACAATAAACCATGGGTCACTGCAAAAAAATGTGCAGGTCTGCAGCAGCACCGCCCTCTGACAGGCAACGAGAATGTTTCTAGGAATGCCAAGGGTTTAAAGGTAACTGTAAGGTCAAATGTTATTATCCCTTCGGTTGATATAACAATTATTATTATTATTATTTATTTCCTATTTCTGTTCTATTTTTGTTAGAGATTATAATACAATAACTTATTAATGGTATGTACAAATAGATAAGAATAGAAAAGATTTATATGTTTACATTCAACACATTTTGTTTACGATTATTTAAGTGCTCTGTTGATAATGGGCCCGGGATCATTAAACCCCTTTGCGCTCTGGATACTAAGCCACTGCATAAATAATAAGTCAAGTGAAATATACCTAGATGTGACTATATTATGAAACCAGAATGTTTAAAATATCCCCAGTGACCCAGTTTAATTTGCCATTTGACTGTTAGCAGCATCTTTAGTTTCAGCTTTAGGGTTAATATAAGCCTGCAAGTTGATTCTGCCTAGGACAGCCTGTGGGCGTTGGGCGCTACTTGTTACGTCTTGATATGCAATTAGACTCTTTAACAATACAACAACACCAAAACGACAAAATTATCTATACTGTAAAGTAGAAAGTAAGGCGTATTTATGTACATATGTCACGAATAGAAATCAAAACCGTTTGACCAATCTTGATAAAACATGGCAAAAATGTTCCTTGGGTACTAACTTGGACCGTAGTGCATGTATTGTAGCTTTAAAACAAACACAAGACCCTCAAAAACAAAGTTGACCAACTCTATAAAAGTATTGTATCTTATAAATCTAGGCTATGTTTACCATGTTGACATGAGAAAATCTTATCTTATCTTATATAATACAGACGTTACTTAAAAAAAGAAGATGATTACGTCCTACGCGTCATGCATTTAGTCATGCATATTAACCAATGACTTAAATTCTGCCAAGTCACTGGTTTTTCTGGCTAGCTCAGGCAACCCATTCCATGCTCTAATACCACTGGGTGGAAAGACATGCTCCAATTTGATTCCCATTTCTGTAATTCATCTAATTCTCTTTGTAAAATATCTGTGTCTTGTTTTGTTTTTATTGTTCTATATATTATGCAATCGTCTGCAAATAATCTGACTTTTGTTCCTGAACTAATGCAATTTGGTAAATCATTTATGTAAATTAAAAATAGTAGTGGACCCAAGACTGTTCCTTGAGGTACACCTGAGTTTACTGTTATTGGTGTTGATTTAGAGCCATTTATTATTACAGTTTGTTCTCTCCCTATCAGAAAATCTTTAATCCACTGATGCAGTGGACCGTTAATGCCGAAATATTTTAATTTTTTAAGCAAACTATGGTGGTGAACTTTGTCAAAAGCCTTGGAAAAATCTAGTAAGATAGCATCTATTTGTTCACTATTATCTAAACCTTTTGAGAAATCATCAATTAGTCCTATTAGTTGTGTTTCACATGATCTATATTTCCTAAAGCCATGTTGGTATGGGGTGAGGACATTATGTTTGTCTAAGTGGTTTATGATGTTGGTACATATTATGTGTTCTAGTATTTTACATGTGATGCTGGTAAGTGATACTGGTCTGTAGTTTCCTGGATCAGATTTTTCTCCTTTTTTAAATAGGGGGGTGACATTAGCTTCTTTCCAGTCCTTTGGTACTCTGCCCTGGTTAAGCGATGCCTGAAAGAGTATTTTGAACACTGGGGCTAGCTCATTGCTTAGTTCTTTGAGTAATCTAGCTGGAATACCATCAGGTCCAGACGCTTTATTTGGTGTGGTGTTGGCTAATAGTTTTTTAATTCCATTTTCTTGTACTACTAAATCTTCTATGTTGTCTACTTGGTTCAAATTAAGAAATATGTCTTTGTCTCCTGGGGCTGAGAATGCTGATGCAAAGTATTTGTTTAGGATGTTTGCTTTAGTTTCATTATCATTATGTATTATGTTATGTTCATCTTTTAATGGCGCTATGCCTGTTGTTTCCATTTTCTTAGACTTAATGTATGACCATAGGTTTTTGTTGTTATCTTTAGATATTACATTGTTTATGTATTCACTCTGCAGCTGTCTGCTTACTTTTTGGGTTAGGTGTTTAATTTTTATATACTTTTTGTAAACTCTTTCTGCCTTGGTTTCTTTAAATTTTCTATATAGGTTTTCCTTCTGTTTACAAAGCTTCTTTAGTCTATTATTAAACCAGCATTTATTTATTTTGTTTGATGTGTATTTAGTTGGTATATGATTTTCTATAATGCTTTTAAGATGGTTTTTAATGAAATTCCAGAGGTCATCGACTGGTTGGTTAATGTCTTTTTCTAATAAGAATGTTTGTTGAAAGTTTAATGCAGCTTGGTGTAGTTGTGTTAGGTTACATTTATTCCAGAGTAAGATTTTTCTTTTGGTTTTTGTATTGGCTACTGCTTTTATCTGACTGTGTATTTTTATGATCTCATGGTCTGATAGACCAGGGATAATATCATAATCAACTACTAATCCGGGTCTGTTGGTTAAGAAGAGATCTAATGTGTTGTTTAATCTAGTTGGCTTTTTAATGATTTGATCTAAACTTAGGTTGTGTAAAGTTTCTATGAAAAGCTCATTTATGTCCTTAAGGTTTTGGTGTTTATCTATGGTTAGTGTTTTCCAATTTATATCAGGTAGGTTGAAGTCACCCATAATCCAAAAAACTGCATTTTTATTTGTCTCTTTAAGTGTAGTAATCTGATTACATAGTTCCTGCATGTATTCTAAACTAGAATTTGGTGGTCTGTAAATGCTGCTTATTATAAGGGATGTTGAGGTGGTATTAATTTTACAAAATGTAGATTCTATGTTTTTTGAGTTAGGTAAGGTAATTTCTTCAGCTATAAGAGTGTTTTTTATTGCTAAAAGAACTCCTCCATGATTATCAGCCCTATCTTTTCTAAAAATTTCATAATTACTATTGAAAATTTCTGCATTATAAATTTCAGGATGTAGCCAAGTTTCTGTTCCTGCAATTATGTCTGGTTTCTCACATTCTAATAAAATTTCTAAGTCTGCTGTTTTGTTCCTAATACTTTGAAAATTTATTACTAAGGTTTTAAGGTATTTTGGTATTACTTCTTTAGGAGGTTTGTTTAGTGAGGCTGTTGTATTATTTTTAGTAGATTTAGGTTTAACAGGAGTGGATCTGGCTAGTGGTTGGTGAGTTGGTTTTGGGATGGTGTTTAAGATGTTGTATGGGTTAGAAGTGTCTGCATCAAAGGAATCAAACAGTCCTGATGTAAACTGAGGTAACCCACACGGTACACAGTGCCATGATGCATCTTTGTTGCCTAAGGCATAATACACAGGTGTATTCATATGGAGACATGATGCATGGTACCATTCATCGCAGGTGTCACATTGAATGGCTTTCTGTTTCATGGTGCATACTTTTTTGCAGATGTTGCATCTATCTTTAGATCTAGGCCCTGGATTTGACTCTACATCTCCTGCTATTAATATTAACAGTGAAAGGTATTTATTTCTACTGTGTCTGATTGAGAACTTCCATTTGTGATGGGTAATCGAAAGGATTTAGAT
>JAZGLO010003009.1:0-5000 GCA_036873155.1 Biomphalaria sudanica
TTTTAATCCGACCCTTCTCACCAAATAGGACATATTTTGTTTCGTTGTATATAGCATCAAGAAAAATTGATGGGGAAATCAAAAACAGTAATCCCAAATTATTCTTGATAGCATTTCTAATTTACCATTGCCCCGTTTACAATGTAGACAATTTTGTATAATTCTATTTCTATTTTTATTCTTAGAAAATCCAATAATTGGCACAATGACTTCCACATCTGGAGACTAGAGTGGACACAGGATCACATTCTGTAGGTTCATTAAAGAATGACTTTAGTTAGTATAGTTAGATAATACATTTAGTATTGGAGTTACTTCTGGATACAATAGCATTTAGAAATGCCACTTGTAAATGCAACAATAAGAATACATCAGTGTGCATTTTAATTTTATAAAATGTCCAACGTTCAACCACGTCTCTCTGTGTACACTTACACACATATTTTCAAAAGCAATTAAAGAAACATAAATCATTATCTTTATTTCAGGTGTTTAAATCATTATGATTGACATTGCGATCATACAAATATATTAAACTTTTATGTCATGATATAATTTCAGGACCTTTGTAGACAACCAGCAGATCATGTCTGTTACTCCCCCTGGTGGAGGCTTTTGGCAATGGGGCGGCTTCTCTGGCAACAATATTTGGGGCTCAGGGGCTCACATGGCGCCCTTTGACCAAGACGTAAGGAGTTGTATTTATTCGAGTGACAACAAAATAAAGTGTCATAGACAAAACTGTGATATCAACTGTGTATCAACTGTGTATCAACTGTGTATCAACTGTGGGATGTATAAACATCACGCAACAGACATTCTGTCCTCAAAGACCCTAAAACGTATTGAGTTGTAGTGGTCTAGCTCTATTCGTGCCGCTAAATCTTTGTCTTTTTAAGTCATGGCAGAAATAAGAATTATACATAAAGCCCTGAACCATAATCTTCAAATAAAAAAAAAATAATAAAAAAAAATTAATAAAATGCTTAGAAAGACACATAGATAGGAGCTTATTCTTCGTTCCATATGCTAGGACAAATTTGTACAAATACTCCTTCTTTCCTAGCGCTATTAGAGCATGGAATGGGTTGCCTGAGCTAGCAAGAAAAACCAGTGACTTGGCAGAATTAAGGTCATTGGTTAATATGTATGACTAAATGCACGTATTATATAAGATAAGATAAGAATTTATATTCTTTGTTTTATCTGTTCCAATTTATTTTCCTGATATGTATGCAGCTTAACTATAGAATTTATAACAATTGTCCAAGGTTTTTCCCCCCGTTTCATTTTTGTCACAATTTAACAGCGTGAAATTACACGAGCCGAAGGTTTCAGCATGCCATGATTGAGCTAGAACTATCCTAAATTCTACATGGAACATTAATTACAACAAGAAAATGAAGACACTCGAGTTTAAAAACATGCGCATTTTCATTTTGATATGATTTCAAAAATATTATATGAACGAAAATGATCTTAGTCTTGTGCTAAGTCTATTTTTTTTAAAAGCTCTGATAGTAACAAATGACATTATCTTATATTTAGGTGCAATGAGAGTATCTTATATTTAGATGCAATGAGAGTATCCAATATTTAGGTGCAATGAGAGTATCCTATATTTAGGTGCAATGAGAGTATCCTATATATAGGTGCAATGAGAGTATCCTATATTTAGGTGCAATGAGAGTATCCTATATTTAGGTGCAATGAGAGTATCCTATATATAGGTGCAATGAGAGTATCCTATATTTAGCTGCAATGAGAGTATCCTATATTTAGGTGATATGTAAAAGAAAATTGTTTTATTTCCAGTTCTACATAATGTTTAACGTGGCTGTTGGCGGCACCGGAGGATTTTTCCCGGATGGAAATCACTACGACGGCGTGAACAAGCCATGGAACAACAACTCCCCTCGAGCTATGGAAGAGTTTTGGAGAGCTCATGGGGCCTGGGGGCCCACTTGGCAGGGCGACAACTCTGATCTGATCATAGACTACGTAGAATTTAGAAGCTTATAAAATCATGTCATTGTTGTTGTTTTTTGTGTGATAATGTACTAAATACATTTTAAAAACAATATATAATTACAATGTGTTACTACAGGTAGCAGCTCATTTCTGTACAGCTCCACCCGTACACTAGCAGATCCAGAACTTTGAAGTGGGGTGGGTGATATTTTTCCAAACCCCTAACCTAGCACCCATTAAACCCTAACCATAGGTATAAACACAAACTCACACACAAACGGCAGGTCAAAGTAAGGAAAATGAATGTAACGTGGGGGCAAGGGCCGATACTGAAGTGTCACTGACATTCGAGGCGCAAGTAGCGTAGAGATAGGTTTAGATCAGTGATGCTCAACCTTATTCGGCCGGCGGGCCATTTTAATTTCCGACACTCGTGCCGCGGGTCACATCAAGAAAAAAAAAAGGTTGAGGGGGGGGGGGAATAGACAAAAACAACATTTCTAATAAAAACCCGTGAATCTAGTATTTACATTAATTTATGAGAAATTTATTCTAAACTACTTTTAAACATCCGACTGCATATATGAGACGCCAGGATGGAACTCTAAATCTAAAAACCTAGACTCTCATCCATAAGACGATTACGTATAATAGTTTCGCACGATTCATCACTGAAAAGTTTTATCCTCACAAATAAGTGCTTGTAATTCTTGTGATCATAGTTCACGTTTGTTATCAGAGATTTAGACAAGTTTATGCAAACAAAAAAAAAAAGAAATCAGTGGCATGAAGCACTTGAAATTTGTCAAGGAAGGATGTTTAGTTTTTGTAAGTCAATCAGTTTCAGTTTGCAGCTCTGTCTGCGTACTTAACAATTTGGCCGCTGATGGATTTTTTTTAGAAACGACGAATATTGTTTAATCTGAACACGATCATCATCACTTGGTCCAGATTATAGCTTTTTTTTTTTTATTATATCTTTTTTTTTATATAGCGTGCTTATGGCATGCTCAGAGTGCTTTTGGTCCAATCTCTTTTGTGGGGGAGGGGGTGTATAGGAGTTGGTTTTCCGTGCTGCCTTTATGCGCTCAGTAAACACAACTCTGCACGAGTCGGGTGTCGAACCTCGAGCCTCTTCTAGGTAGCCAAGCCAAGCCAAGTTCAAGCGCACTTGGCCTCTCGACCACACATCCCAGATTCAGAACCAAGTAGACAACATAGAAGATATAGTAGTACAAGAAAATGGAATTCAAAAACTATTAGCCAACACCAAACCAAATAAAGCGTCTGGACTCTGGACCTGATGGTATTCCAGCTAGATTACTCAAAGAACTAAGCAATGAGCTAGCCCCAGTGTTCAAAATACTCTTTTAGGCATCGCTTTACCAGGGCAGAGTACCAAAGGACTGGAAAGAAGCCAATGTCACCCCCCCCCCCCTATTTAAAAAAGAGAAAAATCTGACCCAGAAAACTACAGACCAGTATCACTTACAAGCATCACATGTAAAATCCTAGAACACATAATATGTAGCAACATCATAAACCACTTAGACAAACATAATGTCTTCACCCCATACCAACATGGCTTTAGGAAATATAGATCATGTGAAACACAACTAATAGGACTAATTGATGATTTTTCAAAAGGTTTAGATAATATTTTTCTAAGGCTTTTGACAAAGTTCACCACCATAGTTTGTTTAAAAAATTTAAATATTTCGGCATTAATGGTCCTTTGCATCAGTGGATTAAAGATTTTCTGATAGGGAGAGAACAAACTGTAATAATAAATGGCTCTAAATCAACACCGATAACAGTAAACTCAGGTGTACCTCAAGGAACAGTTTTGGGTCCACTACTATTTTTAATTTACATAAATGATTTACCAAATTGCATTACTTCAGGAACAAAAGTTAGATTATTTTCAGATGATTGCATAATATATAGAACAATAAAAACAACACAAGACACAGATATTTTACAAAGAGAATTAGATGAATTACAGAAATTGGAATCAAATTGGAGCATGTCTTTCCACAAAGAAAAATGTCAGTTGATAAGAGTAACAAAAAAAAACTAAAACAAATTAATTTCACTTATCTTATTCATGGCTAATCAGTAACACAGACTAAAAACGCAAAATACCTAGGTGTTATAATAAATGAAAAACTGTCATGCAATCCACATATTGATGAAACTATAAAAAAAATCAAATAAAGCATTAGGATTTATTAAAAGAAATTTCTATAAATAAAATATAAACATAAAACTAAAATGTTATTTAACCTTGGTTAGGCCAATAATAGAATATGCATCCTCCATTTGGGACCCCTCAACTCAAGAAAACATTAAGAAACTGGAACAGACACAAAATAGAGCAGTGAGATTCATAACAAATGAATATTCACATTTGACTAGAGTAACACCTATAGTAAAATCACTAAATTTAGAAAGCCTTCAGGACAGAAGACTCAAAAGTAAAGTTGCAATTATACATAAAACACTGAACCATAATCTTCAAATACAAAAACAAAATTTAATAAAATACTCTGAAAGACACAAAGATAAAGGCACACTCCTCGTCCCATATGCTAGGACAAATTTGTACAAATACTCCTTCTTCCCTAGTGCTATTAGAGCATGGAATGGGTTGCCTGAGCTAGCCAGGAAAACCAGTGACTTGGCAGAATTTAAGTCATTGGTTAATATGCATGACTAAATGCATGGCGCGTAGGACGTAATCATCTTCTTTTTTGAAGTAACGTCTGTATTATTTAAGATAAGATAAGATCTCAGAAACTAGAAGAGAAAATGAAAATCGGACATCATTATATTTTAGAGCATTCAAAGTTCTGATGCAACGGCTACGTTTTTCTTTTCTGAAAGCGAAAAATCTAATTTTTTAAAATTAATCATGCAAGCATTTTTTTTCATAAAAATACACCATTTGTACAACTATTTACTATTACTAATAACAAACACTGGAGGCTTTTTTTGTAAGGGAAATGACAATTTACCATTTTTGTCTG
>JAZGLO010003009.1:10000-54870 GCA_036873155.1 Biomphalaria sudanica
AAGTGCCCTCTTTTTTATCTAGAGACTAATGTTCCAGGTTCTGTTAATTCATTGAAAACATTTTAACATTTGTGTTTTACAAAATGTACTTTTAACTCTTTTCATTAGACACTTCTAAAGGAAATGCCAAAACAAAATAAATTAATAGAGACAGATTTGCAAAATGATGGATTTAGGATTTCCAATCTTGGTTATGATTAGAGTTTTCTTTCTTTACGAAAAGACATTGTCCGAGTTCATTGTTCATGTTCAATTATCCGAGTTATCAGTGAGTACACGGGCACACACGGGAAAAAAAAGGGTGAGTAC
The DNA here is from genome assembly GCA_036873155.1 of Biomphalaria sudanica. Lineage (NCBI taxonomy): Eukaryota > Metazoa > Mollusca > Gastropoda > Planorbidae > Biomphalaria > Biomphalaria sudanica. Next base: position 10,310 of record JAZGLO010003009.1, read on the forward strand.
AGTGTGAGACAACACAGGGCCTCGATAGAGCACAATGATACAATAAACCAAGAGTGATTAGGGCTTCATTTTCAAGGGGGGGGGTGCATAATGATGTTCTAAGGAGATGGGAATAGATCGCACAAACAGTGACGTCATTTCTGAAGAACAGACCTTCAGAGCAGGTAGAAGCACTGCTGAGCAAATATTTAATATCAAACTGTTCAATGACAAATGTTTTCAACACCAAAAGAAAATGGTAGACTTAAAAAAAAACTTGGCATGTGATGAGGGAGTTCAACATAGATAAAAACATGATTGATGTTCTCAAAGCCCTATATCACAATGCTAACAGATTAGTACTTCTGAACAACCAAATTGAAGAAGGTTTTAGGACATCCATAGGAGTGCGGCAATAATGCATTCTCTCTCCAGCTCTTTGTAACATATTTCTAGAGCATATTGTGATTGAAACTCTATAAGGATTTCGTCATAGACTCATTAGAAAGGGACATGGAAAAAGGAAAGAATTTCATTAAGTACAAAAAGCAACTTTCTTTTATATCGAAGTTTATCGAAAGCATATATCAAAACTATTCATTGCTACACAATTATTTTACCAATAATAATTATCATACAAATAATGTTTCTCTCTAACCAAGCTTGGCCCTGGCAGTACCAGGGAATGAATATTACTTCGTTTTTCACATCATAATAATATCTTTAGTATCCTTGATGAAATGACTCTTTCAATTGTTCAGTAAATAAAAGCTTCAACTATTATAATTATTATTATACATAAAGCATTATATTTCATAAAAAAATTCCCTCGCCGAGTTTATTGTATTATGTAACATAACTTTGTATTACAATGAGACACCTACAATTGTACTATCACGCAGTGTCAAGAGAAGTAGATATTTAAAAATGATAAACCATATTTGACAGAAAATCCTCCATGTCATACAGGGAATCAACAAAGTTTTCCTAGACATAGAAAGCAGAACATAACTTATGATGGTTACAAAATGTCTGGTATATTGTTAGCAAAGCATTATATTGAACATTCCTGAAAGTGTCACACTAGATTGACTAAATGTTAGAGTAGAAGGCAAATAATGTAATGTATTATGTAGCGATTAGTTGATTTGAGCTTTCGTTGATATAGTTTCCTGTAAACCTGAGATGTTTCTCAACAAAACATTACAACATTGGAGTTACAACTTGGTGGCTTTCTGTATATAGTTCTTTGTTTTTGTACACTTCAGGAAACAGTCCCTTATCTCTCTGTGCAAGTCTTTCTCTCTTTCTCACTCTCTTTCTGACTATCTCTCTCTCACTCTCTCTCTCTCTCTCTCTGTATATTATTATAAAATTTACAAAAATTGACGTCAAAATGCACGAGAACTCTTCAGCCCTAAAACTAAATAGTAACTGATGTGTAGCATTGTTAGAAATAAGAAGGTCACCAATTTAATCTCTCGAGGACAGACTTTGATAAGAGAATTGAAACCTGCAGAAAGTTTTTTCCTAAATATTCTTCAGTAGTTGAATGTCTACATTGGTTCTTAACTTGTTCAGGATGAAAAAGAAAATGACTTCAGGTTGTATATAGAGAAGAGAAGTAGTGAGGTGTCCAAGTTTTAATTAGAAAATCTGGCAATTTTAAACCATAATCCTAATGCATTTCTAGGGTAATATCTAGAAAATCTGGCAATTTTAAACCATAATCCTACTGCATTTCTAGGGTAATATCTAGAAAATCTGGCAATTTTAAACCATAATCCTAATGCATTTCTAAGGTAATATCTAGAAAATCTGGCAATTTTAAACCATAATCCTACTGCATTTCTAGGGTAATATCTAGAAAATCTGGCAATTTTAAACCATAATCCTAATGCATTTCTAGGGTAATATCTAGAAAATCTGGCAATTTTAAACCATAATCCTAATGCATTTCTAGGGTAATATCTAGAAAATCTGGCAATTTTAAACCATAATCCTACTGCATTTCTAGGGTAATATCTAGAAAATCCAACACGTCTCTCAGCTTAATTTTAATATTTATTTTTAACACATATATCAGTAGAGGGGCATAGGGTGTACTGGAAAGGGGTAGTACCTTTGATGGTCCGGCATGATGTACCTTTAGGTGGACGGCCTCACTGGTCCCCTTCAAACCCCTAAATCTCTCACATGTGGCTCCAAGGGACATGCTCTGGAAAACCGCTTTAGCTGGCGGACTAAACCATGTGAGGGGGTGGTGATAACATGGCACCACTGGGCGAAAGGCCCTTTAGACTAAAGTGGAAGAGTCCCAGGATGGACTACAACGGCCACTTGTTCAGGACCAAGGCGAACCACCTAATTTGAGGTACTTGGCTGTGGTCAAGCATGGAGAGGAATGGGCGCCGCCATGCAAGTTTCTAGTCCTCTTTACACTAAATGGAACCATGACCATAAACGGTAGACGAATCTTGCATGGTGCCCCAATGGTCCGACAAACTAAGGGATAGGTGAAGATAAATATCATAGAGATGGGTCATTGGATTAGAATTATATAACAAAAACTGGTCATCACGAATAGCGTGCAATAGAGCTCTTTATGGTTGTACAAGCGTCCAGCCGAAAGTCAATTATTCATTCCATAAGAATGGACTAGTGGCTGTGATCACCTCTTGAGAACCACTCCTCATTGTGTAGCCACTGTCTGTAGTTCTTCACCTTGTAACATACAAATCGAAATACCTGCTTCAGGTAAGAGGAATTCTTTTCTTTATAATTATAGAAATGAGAACACCTTTTAACAATTTAGGGATTTGATCAGTACTCTGAGTTATATTCGGAATATTGCTGATGAAACAGAGTAAATTTACATTATTATTCATGTTAACTTTTGCCAAAAGAAACTTGCCTCAATTTTTTCCACTGTCCTACATTGCACAATTAAGTCCAGGTTACTAGTTGGTTTAATCATTCAGTTTTTAGCTTCATTAATTACAGTGTACACATGCCGTGTACTCTCACTAACACCAGCGTCCTTCTTTATTCGTTGTTTCTACTATCTATACACTTGAATGATTTCATACTCGCAGTCAAAAGGAAATTAAATGAAACAAATTGACTTCTTCATATTTTCACGAGTTCATAAAATGTCTAGGCAAACTAAAGTGGGGGGGTTACCTCACAGTACCAGTCGCATTATGTATGTGTTCTAGGCAAACTAAAGTGGGGGGTTACCTCACAGTACCAGTCGCATTATGTATGTGTTCTAGGCAAACTAAAGTGGGGGGTTACCTCACAGTACCAGTCGCATTATGTATGTGTTCTAGGCAAACTAAAGTGGGAGGTTACCTCACAGTACCAGTCGCATTATGTATGTGTTCTAGGCAAACTAAAGTGGGGGATTACCTCACAGTACCAGTCGCATTGTATGTGTTCTAGGCAAACTAAAGTGGGGGGTTACCTCACAGTACCAGTCGCATTGTATGTGTTCTAGGCAAACTAAAGTGGGGGGTTACCTCACAGTACCAGTCGCATTTTATGTGTTCTAGGCAAACTAAAGTGGGGGGTTACCTCACAGTACCAGTCGCATTATGTATGTGTTGGTATGGGGAAAAATCCTCGTAGACTATTAATTATATTAAAATTGTGGAAATATTTGTAAAATCTTTGATCATCTAGCGCAATTGCTGTTAAATACATTTGAATGATTTGATATAGAAAAGAGTTTGTTCAACTGCATCTAATGTTCATCGCCCAATGATCAAGTGTACGTACTAGCTGCGCATATAAACGTCTGTAACTAGACACGGGAAGCTAGCAAGTGTTGCCTTCAATAGCTATGTGTGCATTGTGTTCCCATTGAGCTTCACCGTTGTGCTTACGTTTCAGCTTCCGGCTACCTACTCAATCAAAGTCTATATGTAGTGCATTTCTGTGGTCCAAAGCGTCATAAGAGTTATATACAATTTAAACAGAGCTATTGTCTGATATGTACGTAAAGGCTATTTGTGTGTCGCCTCTGGATTGCTGCTGGAGGCGGGTATCTTGGGGTAGGGGTGGGGCTGGGCGAGATATATGACCCTTTTCCTTTGGATGGCTAGTGCATACTTCTGAACACCACTTATCAGAAAGATTTACTTATGGAAATCTGGATTGCTTTGTTCAATTGACACTGCATTGCTGCAGATTGACTTGTCCAACCAGAAGGTACGTAGTTCGTGCCCTGTTCAGTGATGTTCCTTATTTCGATCTATTTAATTCACCATTTTCTCTCATTACAAATGTGGTCCCTAGTCGCTGGTTGTGTCTATTGAAATAGGTATAGGGTTGTTTTATGTCTTCACTAGTGCTTTTTTCACTCTGGATGATAAATAACCAACAAATTGTTTTGTTTATGGTGAGCAGGATGAAGTTACAGATTTTATTCTGGAAACTTATCCACTTGGGCATTGTACTGTCTGGACAAGTCAACATTGAATACAACAAACCTGTCTTAAAGTTGACATTACCTTGTAAGTATATTTTAACAAATGCACTGATAACCTTGTCAGCAATCCAAACAAATATTTTATTTAGTGCTATAAATCAATGGTATAAAATGAATTCAATAAATTGTTGACCTTCTGGTACATTTGTTTCATTTTCAGCCTATTCGACACCTGATATAGGTCGAGTTATCTACCGTTACACAGTCAAAGATGTTCAGAAACAGGGTGTTGCTGTTCTTACCAGTAAGTGAAACATTTTGACATTCTTAGTAAGCATTAGAAAATAAGCTTTTTCCTTTTTCTTAAAACTGATTGACTGAGGGGTAAAGTGTTTATTTCCGTACCGTGAGTTCCCGGATTTGAATCTTGGTGAAGGCTGGGATTTTGAATTTCCTGGAATGTTAGGACGCCCCTGAGTCCACCCAACTCTAATGGTTACTCTGGGAAAAGTAAAGGCGATTGGTCGTTGTGTTGGCCACATGACACTTTCGTTAACCGGCGGCCATTGAAACTTGAGTTTTATATCACCTGCTATATAGATCGCAAGGTCTGAAAAGGGAAGTTTCTTTACTTTTAAATGGATGACTCTTTAACCTACCTCAGCGTCTGTAACATCTAGTATTTTGTTAATATCTAAGCTGTTCATCAAACTATTTGAATATGTTTTTGGGTTTTGGTCATGTGTGTGTACTATTTATAAAAGTTTATAAATGTTATTGTAAACAGCTGATGTCCAGGTCCTACTAGTATTTATTTTGAACCTCTTTGATTGTAAAAATTTACATTTACATTTTTTTGCAATCATTTTATTATTGTTTATAAATTCCGGAAATATCATGAAATAATAAGTCTGACATTATAACATAACGTGAAATGATTTGTCCTGGATAATTCTAAACAAATTTAATATTTGCTGTCTAGCATCAATTGTCTTTCTCTTTTTCTATATCTCCGATATATATATATACATATATATATATATACATTTGTGTGTGTGTGTGTGTGTGTATGTGTATATATGTGTGTGTGTGTGTGTGTGTGTTACCGGCTAAGTGCGAATGCAGGCATTATATAGAATTCCTAGGTGCGTTTCTGGGCAAAGTACGAATTGATTCTCCATTTCCTAGTTTGTCTAGTCATTCTATAGAATGACCAGTTTAGCGTCAGGCAAGGTAAAAAAAATGTCTTATTAAGAAAGATATTTATACATTCTACACAATGCCTAGGCAAAGTAGGAAATGGAGAAATCAGCTCTCACTTTGCCTGGACGTTTCGGGCATTCTATTGAATGCCGGATTTCGTACTTTGTCGGTAACATATAAAACAAAACGCGCGCTCTAGCTGTTGGTGTAAATAAAACACAAACCTTTGAACTCTTTTGCTGTTTTCATTTTAGCTGAAGGTTGGCAATATCAGACCAGTGACGTCTCACTAGATGGCGCTGATGAAGTCTCTGTTTATGCCGTCATCTACGACCTACATGGAAATCTGAAAGAAGTCGCTGATACGTCTACATTGAAACTAGGTAATGAATACATGTTTTATTTAAATAACCCAAAGATGAATTGATAAACTTAATATCTAAATATATTATGAAATTTTATTTTCGTTTATCAGCTCAACAGGGCGCCGTTGAGATCCCCTCCCCAAGACGTATCAGGGCGGTGATATTCAGAGATGATTTTAATACATTTAACAAAGCCAGCTGGCGTTATGAAGTCTCCATGTATGGAGGAGGTGTGAGTAACACTGTCTATACTAGAGAATTTAGAGTTGTTTTTTTTACTAATACTCTACTTGACTCTACTAATACTCTACTTGACTCTACTAATACTCTACTTGACTCTACTAATACTCTACTTGACTCTACTAATACTCTACTTGACTCTACTAATACTCTGCTTGACTCTACTAATACTGTACTTGACTCTACTAATACTCTACTTGACTCTACTAATACTCTACTTGACTCTACTAATACTCTGCTTGACTCTACTAATACTCTACTTGACTCTACTAATACTCTACTTGACTCTACTAATACTCTACTTGACTCTACTAATACTCTGCTTGACTCTACTAATACTCTACTTGACTCTACTAATACTCTACTTGACTCTACTAATACTCTACTTGACTCTACTCTACTTGACTCTACTAATACTTTGCTTGACTCTACTAATACTCTACTTGACTCTACTAATACTCTACTTGACTCTACTAATACTCTACTTGACTCTACTAATACTCTACTTGACTCTACTAATACTCTACTTGACTCTACTAATACTCTACTTGACTCTACTAATACTCTACTTGACTCTACTAATACTCTGGTTGACTCTACTTATACGCTGGTTGACTCTATTAATACTCTACTTGACTCTACTAATACTCTGATTGACTCTACTATTACTTTGGTTGATTCTACTAATACTCTTTTGACTCTACTAACACCTAAAAACGTAATGCACTTTCTTGAAACCACAAACATTTGAAGTCAGTAGTAAATCTATCCACTTAAACCCTAGATTTAAATGTTAGTAATAGAATGCCATCAATGCCAAAATAATTTTATTTTTACATTACATTTTAATAATACATAAAAAAAAATAAACATGATCTTCAAATCCAAAAACGAAAACCTAATAAAATACTCAGAAAGAAACAAAGATAAAGGCACATTCCTTATTCCGTATGCTAGGACATATACAAAGTTTTTCCTAGTGCGATTATAATTTAAGTAATTGGTTAACATACATGCATGATTAGATTGACTTAGGAACACGCGTAGGACGTAATCAAATTTGAGGTAACGTCTGGCCACGTTCGTAGAATGCCAGAAGGTCGACTTCTACAAGACATTCTGTATGGTGATCTAACAGAAGGCAGGAGAGCCGCTGGTCGTCCACTTCTAAGGTATGAAAACTGATGTATGAAAACGCGACATGAAGCTCTTCAAAATCGACACTAGCAGCTGGAAAAAAAGTGGCACTGGATAGATCCACATGGAGAGAGAGAGAGCATAAAGAAGAAGCCATACACAGCAGTAGTAGAAAGAAGGATGAAAATACAACGGCGCCTGGTGATTACATATGCCCAACCTGTGACCGCAGCTGTGTACCAAGGATTGGCCGCACACAAGAAGTTGCAAAGGGAAAGGATTTTCTCTGGAGACGTAAAAATGCCACAGAATATGACTGAACCATTGTGTGGTCACTGTAGAGTTTATATGTTGTTCATTTTGTATTAAATTTGTTGTAAATATAAAGTTGTTATTAGTGGTTATATTTATTTTCAGATAAGTTTTTCAGAATGAACATTTTATATCCAGGTGTAGTGTTGAAACTATAGTACTGAAAGCATTGTGTATTGAAGTTTATCTTTATATAAGTCTCTAAATGTTGCCATCATCTACTGTTAACAGTCTCCTTATATATTCCAATGTAGAGCTGTTGTATTAGCTTCCTTGTTTTAACATGACCATCTAAATGCCATTTCTTGCTTCTTTTCATTAAGACATTCATTTTATTCAACTAAATGTTTGACACCTTCTTTTAACTTCTAGAACGGAGAGTTCCAAGTATACACCAATGATCCAAAGAATGTGTACACTCGTGATGGTCATCTGTACCTTAAGCCGGTAAAGTCATTTGTTACGATCAACCGTATTTCAAGTTCAGGGCGAATGCTGTCTTTTCCATTGCTATTAGAGTAGTGACCGGGTTGCCCGAATCAGCCAGGAACACTAATTGTAATTAAATTGGTTTTCATCAACAGATCGCTACAGTGAGTGACCCCAGATTTAATGAGAACTTTCTTCATACTGGACACATGGACATGTTGAGTAAGAAGAATAGTCCCTGACCATGACCGACAGTTCAATCTAGAAGTAGATCCAGTTTGTCTAGAGCTGTAGAGAGAAGAGTTCCATTGAATTGACTCAACATTTAATTTGTAACTAACTAGGCGTTAAACATACACATAGTTTTAAATAGTCAGACTATACAAGTTCCCATTGGTACTAATTAAATCCGAGCAGTACGCTTTGTTTGTTTGTTGCTTTGACTGAGGTCGTAACTTTAAAATGTACAATAACAAAAGTCACAGTACTTTTATGTTACATAATCATAAATTTCAAGCAAAAAAAAAAAAAAGAAAGAAATTATTCTACTCACAAAAAATTTCTGCTTGTCTTTGTGGCTAATGTAATTGGTGAATGACCTTTTTGTACAAGAGTCCCTCAAATGTTGTCATAGTGCTTTGCTCTAATTTATTAATTTAGAATAAGTTCCGTTTTATTTCTTATTTTTTTGTGTGCAAATCAAACATTCGGTTTGTTAATCAGATTTCATAAATTCATTTCAAATATCCTCTACAAAAAAAAAAGTCGTTAGAAGGAAATAATAACATGTTTGAATAAAGGAAATAACTTTTTCCGTTACACGAAATGTTTGTGTCTACGCATGCTTGTTTGAATTATTGAGCCCAATCTAGACTAAAGACCAATATTTCAATAGTAAGATCCTCTGAATACTAAATCTCCGGTCTTTAACATGATTTCACAAACGGTAGGGCTGAAAAAAAAATTATCTTGATACACTTGGAGGGTCCGCTTGTTAACATTTGTAGATTGGACTTGGAGAGTAAGGAAAGCAGAGGGACTTCTGGCTAGGAAATTGTAGAGAGATCGCGATCAAATGTTTGCTTTTCTTTTTAGAGGTGGCGACTTATCCTGACTAAAATGTTTGCCCACACTTCTGGGCACCTGATTTTCCCTCGGAAACGCTTTAAAGACCAGCCTAGGCGCCAACTTGCTTTAGCTGACATAGAAGAGAGCTCCTGGCTGCAGAACGAGACAGCTGGAGGTCACTCACAAAGGCCGCGGGATACATACGTGAGACCAAAAGAAAACCCGCTGTCGAGGTCAGGCGAAAAGAAAATCTTAATCGAACACTGTCGGACAATGGTTATGCTTGCACTGGAAGTCGTAAAATATGTAGGTCTTAGCTGGGGCTGCGTTGCCACGGGAAATACTGCACTCCTTATATATATATATATTCAGAGATAGATAGATAGATAGGTAGACTGATAGATGTAGCTTATAGATATAGATTATAGATATAGATATAGACAGTGCTATATTGTGACTGTACGCACCGGTTCGACGTACCGGCACCTTTTCAATGTGGGGAAAATATTTCTTTTCTTGTTTTCTTGTATTTTAACGTTTATTATTAATTTATTAGTAGCTTAAAGTGAGACATGCATCACTGAGTACCGGCACCTATATTACAAAATAAAGCACGGGATATAGATCTAGATATAGCGAGCTTCCAATGTTACATCTTTTTTTTTTTTTTTTTGATTGTTCTGTTACACGTTTTTAGCTAGATCCATCTATCAAGTCTTGAGTTACAGATGTCTAATAATCGTTTAATTAATCACTGCCCTATTAACCATAAAAGACATTCTTCATCTTTTTACTTTAAACGGGCTTAATAATGACAGACACGTGTGCACCCGTAATAACGTACACTACATACTTTTCTCTCTCTGTTGCTTCTAAAGCTTTGTTTGGTGAGTGTACACATGATGGAAACAACGGCTGCACAAGAACTGGCGGGGCTGAGATTCTACCACCTGTCATGTCCGGTAAAGTCTTGAGTATTCCTTCCCTTAGGTATGGCACAGTGGAGGTCCGAGCAAGACTTCCCAAGGGGGACTGGTTGTGGCCAGGTACGTTGTTGTGTTTTTTTAGCGCCCCCGAAAGGGGAATAGCCGCTTTTAGTTTTGTGTGGTCTGTCTGTCCTTCCGTACCGTTAAGCTCTCGTAAACTAGAAAAGATATTGAAAATTCGACATCATTATATTTTAGACGTTTCAAAGTTCTGATGCAACCGCTACTTTTTTCTTTTCTGGATAGGAAAAAATTTAAAATGAACTATGCAAGCAGGTTTTTTTTTGTCATAAAAATACACCATTTTTACAGCTATTCACTGTTAATAGTATAAAAGACAAGAGCAGGAGAGACTATTAAGTAAGGGAGGTGACTTTTTACCATATTTTTAACACATTTACAAACGGTCTCAGATTTTTGTATAAAATTTCTTTTTTTCAAAATTGTATTACTAAATTAAGTAATTTCTGTCATATGAACTACTGTATAGTATCGATGTCTAAGATACATATAGAAGGGATGCGAGAACCACCGCGTAATGTATTATTACAGAGCTAATTACTCAACAAGCTATTATATTTTTATAACACTATACAGTTTAGTTGATGAGACCTATCTGTTGATAGTTGTCATGTGGTTTCTTTCAAGTACTAAGAAATGTCCAATCCAGTGGCGTAGCATCCATGGCGCGAAGGAGCTTATTGAACCCGGGCCCATGACCATTAATAGCCCATAGAAACCAAAGGGAAATGGGATTCCTTGCGCCCCAGTGGAGGACACTGAAGTAGGAAAAAAGAACTTTTATAAAAGCTGATTTTAAAAAAAAAAGCTCCTTCAAATGTCCTAAATTTTATACTAGAGTCACTAGACTCTATACTTACTTCAAAACGTTAGCCCGTGTTTCATGGGCGTAGCCAGAATTTTTTTTTTTTTGGGGGGGGGTTATGGAGAAATTTTGTGTCCCCCCCCCCCCCCGCGAAAAAAAATATTTGTATGTATGTATATGTGTGTGTGTGTACATAATCTTTATTACATTCTGACCCTTCATTCTTTCGGAACACGTTTATTGTGCCCTAGAATAGGTTCTTTGTTAGTGGAAAAATTGTAGACTCCTTGCCATTGCTAGCAAGGGGGTCTGGGGGAGCGCCAGGAGCACTATTTCTGGTATTCAATGCCAACAAAATGCATCTTCTGAGGTATCTACAGTGCATTTTCCTGCTATTAAAATGTCTTATTTCAAAAACCTAGTGTGCTATTCTTAATGACTTAGACCCTCCCGCACCGTTCGGCGCATTTGCCGTCAAGCTGTTTCCACAAAAATCTGTCACTGGTAATGATTAATGGAGCCCCGCCACTGGTAGAAATGTGTAACCTCTCTTGAATACGCTCTTGGAATTAGGTGACTATAGTTTGCTTTAGATTATATATCGAAAAGGGAAGTTTTATCGTCAAAATCATCTGTTGGGGATTTTGAACTAAAAAATATCAGGACTTTGTTGTTTTTTTATTATTCAAAACCCAATTTAGCTACGATCAGGGAATTTGGTAACTGTAGTTTGCTGTAAAATAATATTGAAGATAGAGGTTTTCCACCTCAAAACGCTCTGTATGGGGATTTTAAACTCAAAACCATCTGGAGGAGAGGAGTTTTAACTCAAAACCCCCCGTTGGCTTGGCTACGCTCAAATAATTTTAGTGTGTAATTTGCTTTTTTTTATATTGAAGAGGAATTGTTGAGCATCAAACCCTTCTGAAGGGGGATTTAAACTCAAAACCCATTTTGGCAACGCTGATAGCATTTTGAGTGCGTAATTTGCTTTTTTTTTTTACATTGAAGATGTATTTTTTAGCTTCAAATCCCGCTGGCGGGGGGTTTAAACTCAAAACTCCTTTGGCTACGCTCATAGATTTTAGGGTGTGTAAATTGCTTTTTTTTTTTATTGAAGATGTATTTTTTAGCTTCAAACTCCACTGGAGGGGAGTTTAAACTTAAAACTGACTCAAAACCCATTTAGCTACGCTCATAACATTTTGAGTGCATAATTTGCTTTTTTTTTTTTGAAGAGTGGGTTTATCGTAAATTTTAGACGGGGTTTTAAAATCAAAATCTTCCTCAACTGTGCTCTTGGAATTTGGGGATTATCGTTTGCATTTTTTTGTTGTTTTATAGAAGAGAGGGATTTAACTGCAAAAAAATCTGGTAGGGGTTTTTAAACTCAAAACCCCTTGTAGGGGGTTTTAAACTCAAAACCCCTTCGGCTACGCTCATAACATTTTGAGTGTATAATTTGCTTTTTTTTTTTTATTGAAGAGAAGGTTTGTCGTAAATTTTGGAGAGGTTTTAAAATCAAAATCTTCCTTAACTGTGCTCTTGGAATTTAAGGATTGTCGATTGCATTTTTTGTTTTGTTTTATAGAAGAGGGAGATTTAACTGCAAAAACCCCTGGTATGGGGATTGAAACTCAAAACCCCCTGTTACGGGGTTTTAAATTCAAACCCCCCCGGTAGGGGTTTTAAAATCAAAACCCCCTTGGCTGGGCTGGGGCAAGTTTTAACCCCCCCCCCTTGGCTACGCCCATGCCGTGTTTTCAGCGCGAGCTTATGTAACAACGGTTTGTATTGCTATGGTGTAAGAAACTGCTTTCATCAGGTTTATTGTAATGGTAGCTAATCCTAATCTGACACTGTATGTTGGTGGTGACTTGAGTTCTCTGTACGTTCATACAACCATATGGGGTACGTTTACATATTTGTGAGAATCAGAAGTCATCAGAATTGGCTGAACAAATGCTCCAATTGATGGGGAAAAAAACACCACATTCTTTTTTTGTTATTTAAAACACTTTTAGTCATTTAATGCTGTTAGAAGTTGTTCAAGTTTTGAGACACAATTACTTGAACGGAGTCATAACTGAATCAAACTTAATGACTTTATAACTTGGACAATGAACCTGTTACATACAGAGTACTCGATATTTTAAGTCACACACTAAATTTGTCTTATTGGAAAAGGGGGAGACCAGCTTATTCTTGAACCCGGGCCTACGGGTACCTTGCTATGCCACTGGTCCAAGCCTCTTTCATTTGTCGAATGGCTTGCCCTCCAACAGGGGCGTAGTGAGCGAAAGGTTCGCCCGGAGGCAGTCCCTTTTCCAGCCCACCTCATAAACATCACCTAGAAATATAGGCTGATAAACAAAAGTATTTCATAAGAATCGAATACAAATAATCTTAGAATGTATTACTTATCTAAAATATCTACAATAATTTTTTTGGGCTCCTCTGTGCGTGTGGCACCACCCTGGGGATGGAACCAGGGGCATTGTGCTCCCTTGCGCTCCCTCAATACGCCTCTGTCCTCCAATAGTCTTTAACAGACATATTCATATTAAAATTAGCATTCCACATGTATTTCTAGTAATAAAAACATACAAATATTAAATGAAATCTAAACAATACTTGTTACTGAACAGTTCTTTCAATATTGTTTGCTATTTTTTTTATCTTCTTTCAGCCATATGGATGGTCCCTAAAGATAGCAAGTACGGAGGCTGGCCAAGATCTGGCGAGATAGACATCATGGAGTCTAAAGGTAGAGAAAAATGAGAGCAGTCTAGATCTACTAGATCTTGGCATAAAAATGATCATGATTTGAGACAAATATTTAGTGTCAAAGATTTTTAATTTACGAAGATCAACCTCGTAGTAGCTGGAGAAAGTTTAAAAAAAAAAAAAAAAAAAAACAACTACAGAAAGAAAGAAAGATTTGGTTGGATCGATGGATGGAAAGATTTCTTTATTCCTTCATTGTGATTTCATTGAGAGATGGATGAATCCATTAATACAAACATACATTCATGAAACTTTATGTCTCTCTTTCTCTCTCTCTTTCTATCAGTCTGTTTTTTCTTACTATTTCGGAATGAATGATTATCTAATCCCTGCGCTTGTAATATGGTACAATGATTTCATGGTGTATCTATTACACATGGTACAGGTAACCCTGGACCTGATTTCGTTGAGAAGGTAACAAGTCACTTGATCTGGGGCACTTCATGGGAACACCAGTACTGGGCAATCACATATCACGGAGAACGGTGAGTCAGATGTCCTTATATAATTGTATTTCTTTCTGTAGGACAAAAAAAAAAACACCTACAAACCTACAAACCTACAAACCTTCCGTACGCACAGGAAATATATGAGCACCGTCTGTTTGCAAAAAATATTTTTAAAATTTCATATAATTATATAGCATTCGAATAAAATCTTTTAATGATTCTTTTATTGTAAAATAACTAGGATAATCTTTGACCTACGACCTACGACCTGTTTTCTGATAGTTCTTCCAAAAGAGAAACATCATTTCAATGTTTTAGAGTAAGTTAAAAAAAAATGTCCTGGAAATCAAACGAAAACAACATCATTTTATATTCAACGTTAAGAAATAAGAATCAGACAATGATATGTAACTGTAAATATCATGACAGCAAGGCTTCACGTGAGAAAGAAAAAACAAAAGTATTTAGACAACAAACAAATGAAAACCAACATAGGAAAATAAATGACAGTATAGGAGTATAAGTAGACTCATTTAAGGTGACAGTCTCGCTTTGAATCACAGTTTTCTGTTGCACATCTGGATATAACCAAATATTTGATTGCAGATCGCAATTTTCAATTGGAATTTCATAGTAAGCCTCCATTAAGGTTCTTCTCTAACATTTTAATATTTGTGGCATGGTTCAATTCTCAGCCTCTAAAGATACTTTTGCCTATCCTACAGTAGTCCATAAAAACAGGTTTCAATTAATGGACTGCACTTACAAATTGCATAAACATGAATGTCCCAAAATGCAAATGTGCAAGAACTAAATGTGAATCAATTGTTTGGACCTATTAAATGAACAAAGGAAAGAAGCAGGTTAACAACCGGACATATCAAAAGCGTTCACGGACGCTTTTTTTAATTTTTTAAATTAAAATTCATCGATTTAGAATATAGCGGAATTTCGGGCTATGCAAATACCAAGTGGTTAGCTCCGAAGCCTTCCTTACAGAGACTATTGAAATTATATCCTGCTTTGAAATCTAATTTTCAAACGAGAAGTGCTCAACCAAAAATCAAAAGCTTCTTTGAAGGTCGTGTGCTTAATTGTGGCTGCATTTGTACACAACATTGCGGCAATATTCCATACAGAAGTTCTTGTTGATTGAGGGACAGCATGTCCGTGATCTTGAAGTATCCTCTGCTAATCAAAGAATCACGCATGCGACTTACTATTTGGAGGACGCGAGGTGGCTAGTTAAAGTGATGTAGCAGCGATAGTCCTTCACTTTTACGACGATTGTGCCTCGAGTATTTCAGAGAGATGAGGTATTTGACAGGGTCACGCTTTCAGATTGTGCCCCGAGTATTTCAGAGAGATGAGGTATTTGACAGGGTCACGCTTTCAGATTGTGCCCCGAGTATTTCAGAGAGATGAGGTATTCGACAGGGTCACGCTTTCAGATTGTGCCCCGAGTATTTCAGAGAGATGAGGTATTTGACAGGGTCACGCTTTCAGATTGTGCCCCGAGTATTTCAGAGAGATGAGGTATTCGAAAGGGTCACGCTTTCAGATTGTGCCCCGAGTATTTCAGAGAGATGAGGTATTCGACAGGGTCACGCTTTCAGATTGTGCCCCGAGTATTTCAGAGAGATGAGATATTCGACAGGGTCACGCTTTCAGATTGTGCCCAGAGTATTTCAGAGAGATGAGGTATTCGACAGGGTCACGCTTTCAGATTGTGCCCCGAGTATTTCAGAGAGATGAGGTATTCGACAGGGTCACGCTTTCAGATTGTGCCCCGAGTATTTCAGAGAGATGAGATATTCGACAGGGTCACGCTTTCAGATTGCACAGAAAGATCTATCTTGGAAAACGTTTCAGAAAGCCTGCAATTATTTTAATTCTTGTGCGTGTGTAGGCCTACATTGTGTGTAAAATGTGTGTTTTTACATTCAGATTTATTGTAATAAAGTCTAAGCTGTTGAAAACAGAATTGCTCTGAGACTGTTACTTTAGGTCCCTGATCGACATGTGTCCCGCTTTTGCTCCCCAAATATCTGGCCACCTTATAACTAAATGTACTACATGAACTATCGCATGTGTAAATGTTTTCCTTTCTCCAGACACGCCACTAACTGGTATTCACAGTTCCACACATGGCGCATGGAATGGACTCATGACCATATTCTGTAAGTTATAGAGTTTAGGATTGTAGATATAGGTCAGTGCACTTGTTGTTTAGCACTGAAACAAAACAGTTTATAATGCATTGATGGTCAAAGAAAAAAGTCTATCAATGTTCATAACACTAAAGGCAACAAGGGAAATACACAAACTGATCTTCACGTTCTTGGGACACGATGCATTACAACAAAAGTTACACAAGTTACAATATCGGTTTTTCTAATTTCATTCATCCTTAAAGTAGATAGCTATATTACAATCAGCTATGTAACAAGTTGGATTGAATAGTGAAATGTTTACAAACATCAGCTAATCCCCTGAGACTAGGCTTAACTGAAGGGGCATGACTTACACAATCTAAATTGACACGTTTGATTTTTGTCACGGATGAATGTGTGTATGTATGTATAATCTATTTTTACAATCTGCGCGAATGACCGGAAGTGTGTTTTGTTGTCAGACAGAGACCAGCGTGTGTGATATGCAGTAAAGCTGATAAAAGTTTATGTGTTTGATCTAGTGGTTTAATTGTTTTATTTCGTTAACTAGAACTGAACCAGGGACACCTAGACGTATCGAGACCTAAGGTAGATTCTATCGAGTTATTATTGTAGATATAATAAGGAAGTCTGTGACCTATTTGGAGGCTCGTTTATCTAGTTATTTGACTTAGTCTTGGAAGACAAAAGGCAGAACTGCGGTTCGCCATTGTGAAAAGGTAAAGGACAAAGAAGGCCGTGAAGTCGTGAAGTGTGTGCGCTCACGTGCAACGGCGGGAAAAAAACTAAGTCAATCAGCTGAGACGAAACCAGGTCAGACACAGTGACAAAACTATTTGTGTTGTTTATATTGTATGCTAGAGATATAAACAAAATGTCAGAAAGATGAACACAGTTAATAGCCGCTGGAAAAGAGATGGGATTGTCAGGGACAACTCTACAGGAGTGGGTGAAAGAAAGAGAAGTCAAGCTGGAAAAGAAAGAAAAAGAAGACAGGGAGCGTGAGGAACGTGTTAAAGAGAGAAGAAAGAGCTAAAGAAAGAGAGGCGGTTGAAAGAGCTAAAGAGAAGGAAGTGAGAGTTAAAGAAGCTGAGGTAGAAATACAAAAATTGAGAGTCAGAAAGTTGGAGCTTAGAGAGACGAAAGGAGAACTCAAAGAGCATATAAAACCTGTATGGAAACCAAAGTTGCCACCTTTCAATGAGAACGGGGATGCATATTTGGCGAGATTTGAAGTGCATGCTCAAGCTACAGAAATATCTAAAACTCAATGGGGAAGTCATCTATACACATTGTTACAGGGAAAGGCACTGCAAGCTTGTATCAACTTTTCTAAGAAAGATCTAGAGGAATATGACAAGGTGAAGGAAGTATTAATGAAAAGATACAACTTGACAGATGATGGGTATAGAGAGAAGTTCCATAAAGCTAAACCAGAGAGAAACCAGCCATTCCTCTAATTTGTTGAGAACATTACAAGATAATTAATGCGTTGGGTAGAATTGTCTAATATTGAAAAGACATTCGAAGGTCTTATTGATCTGTTCATCAGAGACAAGATCCTCACATCTTGCAAGTTAGTGGCTTTTCTGCATGAAAAGAAACCGAAAGATGTGCCAACAGCAGTCAAGTTGTGTCAGCAATATATTACTGCACATCCAGAGCAGACAATTCAGAGAGAGGAAGACTTGATAACTAGCAAGTTTTGCCTTTGCTGCAAAGACTAATGATAACAGAAGTCGCTTTAAACAAGAATGGAGACAGGACCGTCTGTAGAAAAGAAGTGTTGGTGAAAAAAGAAAATGTTTTAAGTGTTTCAAAACGGGACATTTAGCAGCCCAATGTAGAAACAAAAGCCCATTAAGACGAAATGAGACTATGGGTTCAAGTAGAAGTCAGGAGTTTAAAACCAGCAACAAGAGAAGACCAACCAGACATCCATACAATGTGTCAGTTTGCATAGACTATCAACATGGTGAACAACTCCCTCATGAATCTGATCAGATCCAGATGACTGGAGCTGTAACTTGTGACGCTGGGAAATTAAAAATGTATCCTGGATTTGTTGGGAAGAAATCTATTTTGGTCTTGAGAGACACAGGAGCGACCACAATCGGAGTGAAGAGACTACATGTGCACCCTCACCAGTTGACCGGTAAGAAAGTCCAGTGTATGACATTTGAAGGAACAATTAAAGAATATCCCACAGCTGTCATTGATGTTGATACGCCATTTTTATCTGGGAAAGTTGAAGCATGTGTGTTGGAAAGGCCTGCAGCTGACTTGATTCTAGGAAACGTGACTGGCATAACTGAGCCTACCATCACATATATCTACAAGTGGCAAACGTCAGCAATGTCAGAAGTTACAAATGCGGTAACTAGATCTCAATCTGGTGTGATAGATAACATGGGACAACCGATACTACATAGTCAGATTGAACAGCCAGAATCAGTATTAGCATCCAGTTATGCATTGAAACAAAAAGAGGACCAAACATAGGTTAAACTTTTTGAATTGGCGAAGCGTCCCACCAGTAAATTTAAAGTGAGAAATGGACTTCTGATGAGACAAGATAAGAAAGAGAAACTACAGCTAGTCATTCCTGCCGCCGAAAGAAACAGAATTCTGGAGTTAGGTCATGACTCACCTTTTGCGGGTCATATGGGGACAGCACGAACAAGACAAAGAATTCTGAACAACTTTTACTGGCCAGGAATATTTAAAGATGTGAACAAATATTGTTCAGCGTGCAGCACTTGTGCCAGTACAAAGCCCAGAGATCGTTATACAAAAGCCCCATTACAGGTCACAGATCTGCAAGATAGACCATTTCAGAAAGTGGCCGTAGACATTGTGGGTCGCATAAACCCTATGTCTAAAAGAGGATACAGATACATCCTTACAATGGTTTACCTATGCACACGTTGGCCAGAGAACGTGCCATTAAAGACAATAACTGCAGAAAATGTAACTCATGAATTGTTCAACATTTTCTCTCGCTTAGGATTCCCAGAAGACATTCTAAGTGACCAAGGGACTCAGTTTACATCCGAGTTAACACATCAGTTTCTGAAACAGGGATTCGTCAAACCTTCACAACGCCTTACAGGCCCCAAAGCGATTCGGTTTGCGAGAGGTGGAACGGGACTTTGAAACGATTATTAGGCAAAGTAGCACTAGACAGACTGGGACAAGTACATCCCAGCAGTTCTCTTTGCTTACCGAGAAGTTCCACAAGAAAGTACAGGATTTTCACCTTTTGAATTATTGTATGGAGCAAACCCGAAAGGTCCACTTAGTTTGCTGAAAGATTTGTTGACAAATGAAAATATTGATAATGAATCTAGAACAAGCTATCAACATGTCGTCGAGCTCAGAGAAAAAGTGGTAACAACATGTCAACTTGCAAAGCAAGCATTAGAGTCACAGTTAGCACGACACAGAACCATTGTTAACAGAAATAAAACTCTAAGAAAACTTCAAGGAGGAAGCCTTGTGTATGTAATACTTCCAAGGAAAGACAGTAAACTGATTGTTCAGTGGCAAGGACCATTTGAAGTAGTCAAGAAAATAACTGCAGTAGATTACCAAATCAATATGAGAGGAAAACTGAAAACATTTCACATCAACATGTTAAGAGAGTTTGGTGGAAAGCCACAGGAAAGTAATGCTAACACTGATGAAGTAGTTCATTCCAGCTGTGCGATAGTTAATGAATCAGGCGCAGTAAGAATATCTGTTGACTATAGGAAGCTTAACAAAGTTACTGTGCTTGATTCGGAACCATTACCCAATCCTGAAGACTTGTTACCTCAAATGGCAGACGCAACATTTTTTACAAAGCTAAACCTGACCCGTGGGTATTGGCAGATACCTTTAGTAGATAAAGCTAAACCACTTACAGCGTTTAGTATTCCTTTTGGTTTATTCCAATTTAATGTCATGAGTTTCGGGCTTGTCAACGCACCAGCAACGTTCAGCAGAATGATGAGAAAGGTGTTGTCTAATCTACCGCATGTACTGTGCTACCTAGACGACATCTGCATTCATGACATTACTTGGTCAGATCACCTACAACATCTAGAAATGGTTCTAGATACATTGAGGAGAAATGGTTTAACCGTGAGACCATCTAAATTGAAGATTGGTTGCAAGAACATTTCATTTCTAGGATATGTAATTGGAGGACACTCACTGAAACCACAACCTGAATTGCACAACGGATTATGAATCTTCGTCAGCCAACAACCAAGAGACAGGTAGGAACATTCGTACTCCGCACAGATCACGCACCCTTACGCTGTTTAAACACACGTAAGTCGGTGAATTCCAGGGTAACTCGCTGGGCCCTGATGCTTCGGGACTTTCAGTTCGTAGTGCAGCATATTCCAGGTAAAGGAAACGTCGTAGCGGACATTCTGTCACGCTTATCATAGATATACGCCTACGTGGCTTCTCACAAACATGTGTTGCTTCATCAAAGACTTTGTGTCTTCAACAGGTTAGACTTGGTTGCTTGATGGTAGACTTTCTGTCTACAACTAAGACTTTGTGTCCTCATCTTTTAAGACTGTGTGTCTTCATCTTTTAAGACTGTGTGTCTTCATCTTCTAAGACTGTGTGTCTTCTACTAAGACTGTGTGTCTTAAATATAGACTGTGTGTCTATTACTTAGTCTGTGCGACTACATTGAAATCTGTGACAGTTTTATTTCGGAGAAAAATCGAATGACTCCCCAAAACAATTATAAGAACAAGAACTGGCGGCGCAGACGCAGAAAAAAATAGTAATAGAAAAACATCGTACTGAAAAGTAAATACATTTCTTTCTGAGTATTTACATTGTAGGAAGCAGGGGAGGGTCTGTGTACAGAGAATTATGTTTAGTTGTTGTTTTGTTTTGAGTTGTGAGTTATGAGGATACAAGAATTTTAACACGTGATTGTCCACTGGGTTAGTACGAGACGATTCGTTACAGAAGGCCTCAACACTGACCTGCAACGCCACAACATGTAGGCAGTGAAGACCAATATCTCGTTGCCACGTCGTACAGACGTGCATCTTGTGTATCCGATGTACAGAATAAAAGAAGAATTGACAAGCTATGTAATTTAAACTGTTTATTTTTTTTTTTAATTTTGTAGCACTGCTTACGTTTGTAGGCCTATTGCCTTTTAAAATTTTTTTCTTAAATTGGCAACATTGAAGTTTATTTTAGCGACCTTGACATTGGTTACTTTATCGAGAAAGTCTCCAAGTCTGTACATCCCTCCATTAGAACTGTTGAATTAGTAACTCTCTTCAACTCTTCATTTTACGACATTCAATATAGCCTGAACTGCACATTGGTTTAAGCCTACTATTGTCGTATTTCCCCAGGACATTTGTAGACAACCAACTGATAATGACGGCAGCGCCACCAGCCGGTGGATTTTACGAGCAAGGGAAATTTACCGGAGCTAACATTTGGGCTTCTGGGACTAAAATGGCGCCTTTTGATCAGGACGTAAGTCATACATAAGTTTTGACTTTGTCTCGAACTTAGAAACATTTTTTTGTACACAACAAAGTACACGACAAACATGTACACATATACGTTTTGTATTGATTTAACACTTACCACCGTGCATCTTTAGTACATGTAAAGTAGACCCACTTTGTATGCTCTGTTTGCGTGCTCCGTCAAACAGCTTAAGACTTAACGGAAAGTTTAAAAACAGCTTCGGGATCCGATCTCCGTCACAATAATCAATTATAACAGCTTTTTATAACAGCTTCTATACTGAGTGCTCCGAAACAACAGCCTGTCATAAGGGCTCCGTTTAACATTTTCACAGTGTAGCTGTTCTTGTTAAAGGGGCCGACGAGAAAAACGCCTGTCGTCAAAACGAATAGATCTAGTTATTTCGAACATATAAATACACAAACATAAACAAAGAAATATTTGCTACGCATTACATATATAAACGATTTAAGATTTATTTTCTATTTGTACAGATATCAACACGACTAGATTATAGGAGAAAAAAACAACATATTTTTAAAAAAATACAATGCGATTGATAAGCTAAAGACAAATATGTTTGTCTAGTACATTACATACAGGCTAGTGACATGCACTATAAACGAAAAGTGCAGATTTAAAAAAAAGCTTTTCCATTGGATTTGTAAAATGTTTTGTGATACTTTGAACAGATTTCTATCCATCAACAACACATTACAGCTTTCCTTTCAGTTTGCAGCAGAGAGCTTGAAGCAAGGTTAATATAACTAGTTATTGTGTGTCTGTCAAATTGCAGTGATTCTAGTTCTAGTAACATATACGGATATTTCAGAAATAAAACACAGAAACTTGCTACGTGAATGAAAACTAAGACACTTTCAATAGTTTCGATTTGTCAAATAAACAGTCTGAGTACAATCTTTAACTCTTTTAATAGTACTAGTCAAATGGACAGACACAATACAATCTTTAACAGTATTGGTGAAATGGACAGACACAATACAATCTTTAACAGTATTACACGATTGATTGGATGAATCCACATAAGAATCTAAAGAAAAAAAGGTCACATTTGACTGCCTGGTTCTCCCTAGATGTACTGAGATCTCTAGCTATTTATCTATCGGAAGATGCATAAAAGTGAGAGAAAGCAAAAATTTGTTTCTCGCCTTTTTAAGCTTAGTGATCTGGAATTTCCAGAGCTATTTTTAACATTAATAGAAAAAAAGCGAGTTATTACAATAATGATGTCATAGGACATTCTCTGTCTCTATTTCTGACAGTTAATTACAACGCATCTTTATAATTGTTTTTTTTTTTAAGTTTTACCTCATCCTGAACGTGGCTGTGGGCGGCACCAACGGCTACTTCGCTGACGGCAATCATTACGGTAACGTCACCAAACCCTGGCACAACAGTTGGCCTCACCCCAAGCTTGACTTCTGGAACGCACATAACACCTGGCTGCCCACCTGGCATGGAGAGAACGCCGCTCTGGTCGTCGACTATGTGGAATTTAAAAGTTTATAAGACGTAGCATTCATTGTTTAAAGTTTGTTTCGCAACAAATAATTGTTCTGTAAAGACCACCAAAACATATAAACTATTGCTCAAAACAATTTGTCCTTTAATTTGTTTTTAACTTTTTACCTGTGTGTGTGCGTGTGTTTGACTGAAGGAGACAATATTCGGGATGCAAATCATAATTTAACTTGCAATAAAAAAAATCCTACTATAAATTAAAACTACAGAAAGAAAAAAATATATATACAAGTGCCTAAACGTGCGTTACAAGTGTAACAAGAATGTTTAAGAACTTAATTTAATTCTAAAGACGATCCCTGGCCAAAGATCGGTGCAGACGAAGAAATGAGACCCCCAGCTGACAACTACTTTGTCTGAGTCCGATGTGGCCAAATATGCAAGTTGCAACAAGATCACGTGAGATACTGCGTTCATTCTTAATCACGTGAGATACTGCGTTCATCCTTAATCACGTGAGATACTGCGTTCATCCTTACTCACGTGAGATACTGTGTTCATCCTTAATCAAGTGAGATACTGTGTTCATCCTTAATCACGTGAGATACTGCGTTCATTCTTAATCACGTGAGATACTGTGTTCATCGTTAATCACGTGAGATACTGCGTTCATCCTTAATCACGTGAGATACTGTGTTCATCCTTAATCACGTGAGATACTGCGTTCATCCTTAATCACGTTAGATACTGTGTTTATCCTTAATCACGTGAGATACTGCGTTCATCCTTAATCACATGAGATACTGTGTTCATCCTTAATCACGTAAGATACTGCGTTCATCCTTAACCACGTGAGATACTGTGTTCATCCTTAATCACGTGAGATACTGCGTTCACCCTTAATCACGTGAGATACTGCGTTCATCCTTAATCACGTGAGATACTGCGTTCATCCTTAATCACGTGAGATACTGCGTTCATCCTTAATCACGTGAGATACTGCGTTCATCCTTAATCACGTGAGATACTGCGTTCATCCTTAATCACGTGAGATACTGCGTTCATCCTTAATCACGTGAGATACTGCGTTCATCCTTAATCTTCGGAATTTCATACAACACAAAAACGTTGAAAAAAAGAAAAGTAAAGGTCGACCTTGCAAACTTTGAAGGGCAAATGGTGTCAACATTGGGTGCTCCTAGGGGGCCGACGGTGTCAACATTGGGTGTTTCTAGGGGGCCGACGGTGTCAACATTGGGTGTTTCTAGGGGGCCGACGCTGTCAACATTGGGTGTTCCTAGGGGGCCGACGCTGTCAACATTGGGTGTTTCTAGGGGGCCGACGGTGTCAACATTGGATGTTTCTAGGGGGCCGACGGTGTCAACATTGGGTGTTTCTAGGGGGCCGACGGTGTAAACATTGGGTGTTTCTAGGGGGCCGACGGTGTCAACATTGGGTGTTTCTAGGGGGCCGACGGTGTCAACATTGGGTGTTTCTAGGGGGGCCGACGGTGTCAACATTGGGTGTTTCTAGGGGGCCGACGGTGTCAACATTGGGTGTTTCTAGGGGCCGACGGTGTAAACATTGGGTGTTTCTAGGGGGCCGACGGTGTAAACATTGGGTGTTTCTAGCTGGCCGATGGTGTAAACATTGGGTTTTTCTAGGGGGCCGACGGTGTCATGTGGCCGCAACGACAAACCGCCTTTAAATATGTCGAGGTTCAAAATCCGAGTGCTCAGCAGTTGATCGTTGTGCTGTCCACATGTCACCCTGCTCGTTAACCGTTGGTTAAAGAAACGGATGACTTTAACTGCCCTTTAGATCGCAAGTTCTGAAAGGGAAACTTACTTTACCTAAAGGCATGTGACGAGGCAACACGCTTTTGGTCTAAACTACCCGCCGGTTGTGACGTTCAGGCCTATGAAGATTGGTCTCGACCCATCTCTGTTGCCTGTAAGAGGTCTAAGCTAGTAGGAAATATTTTTTTTAAACGGTAACATTTGAAATTCCTAAAACAATTGGAGATTTTCGTCTACGGGGGATAACTATAAATAGCTACCTATTTGGTGTAGAGTGTAGGGCATAGTAAGTATTGAGTAGCTATGTATTTTTAGCACTTTAAAATCTAATTTCTTAGCACTATGTAATTTTTAGTCAGACCCGGATTTAATGCTGGGCAGGCAGGGCTACTGTTCCAGGGAAGTCACAAGAGTGGCGTTCAGAAAGTTTTTTTTTCTTTATGCATATTTGATTTCACATTTCTACTGACAATACTTTTAAATATCAAATATTTTTTTACAAAGAAGGAAAGGATATTAAATGCATAAGTCCTCTATTTCTGTCTGCTAAAATATGGCTCATGCTTTTAGATAGAAGTTTTGTTATCATTAAATGGATTTTTTTAAACGCATTCAAAGAAGTGTAGGAGCCTCCATAAAAATCCTGCCTCGGAGCCTCCTCTTACTTAAATCCGGCCCTAATACCCAGTGATCTTTCAATATGACGTCCATGACATTGTTTAGTTCGTCTAATTATTTTTTTCAAAACCATTCTGAACGTACTTCTTTTGATTTCTTTACTTTGTCTTTAGGTTCCATTACATCGCCCCCACGAGACTTCGTGTCATGTTCTCTTCTTTTTTTTTTACCAAGCTACATCAACGAAAGCATGTGGGAGAAGATAGCCAAAGACCGACAGCATGGAGACCGGATAGCACGGAGAAAGACTGTACGAGCTGGTAAGAACTTCGCCGAGGGCAAAAGAAATTAGGCTGCATCAGTCAAGAGGAAGAAAAAAGAAGGCTGCCCTATCAGCTAGCCTTAAGAAAGACTCATGTATATGCACGAACTGTGGCAAAATCTGCCGCTCCAGAATTGGCTTAATTAGCCACATCAGATTCTGCCCCGTCTCAAGACGAAATCAAAGCCAGTGACTCATCTGGGTGCGTCCATTGTCTTCCGAGACAGAAGGAGTCATAGAATATTGTATTGCTTTAAGAATGTCATCCGCTTCTTGATCAGACACATTTGTAGAGAACGATAAAGGTGAAAATCAACACTAAATATAGCCAGCATTAAGATTTGACCTGACTTTCTAATGACAACACGCGCATTTCTCTGACTTGACATAGTCAGTTTTTTCTCCCCCCCCCCACAAATGTTTTACTTCGTTGAATTCTTTTTAATTATTTGGAAGAAGCGTTTGTTGTTACAAAAAATTGTGCATTCCTAATGTTTTGATCTACTTTAAAAATGGCAAGATAAATAATTGACAGTAGAAGTAATGGGCATCTCTGGTCAAATAAATTGCTTTCAATGTTTAAAGTTTTCCAATCACGAATGTAATCTATCAAGGCCAGGACTAGACGATAAGACAGAATTTTAATACATTTATATCTATACTAGATCCGTCTACACAAGTTCTTTGGCTTAGTGGCTTAAAAAAAGGGTTTCTGGTGCCAACGAACTGTCTCTACAGTGGAGTGGTTCTAGAACCTTACAGAACACATTTCTTACATTTATAATTGTATTATAGCTTGTAGAAAGCTTGTCGTTTTGTTAGATTAGGCGGGAGTTGGGTCACAGATAAAGAGAGAATAAGACCATATCAATGTAAAGAGGAAAATTGAAATCGCCGCCCCAATATTAGTAATTATGTTTTCTTATCTAATTATTGAAGTACTCACTCTTCTAAATATTCATTTAGAAAGTTAGAATATAATTTAATTTTTTAAATTTTTCTTTATGTGTTTGTGTAGAATCAAAATCAATCATTCCAGATTGTCTATGTCTGTTTACATTGAGCAGTGAGTCTAAGTCTATTAGAGTTTTGGGTTGTATTCAAATTTACGCTTTGCTTCCTAAAATAGACAACATAATTTTTGTTTCAAATATGAAACTTTTTTTACAACTAAGACTGAAACGAATTGTTTTTACCTTCCCCTATCTCTATGTCTTATAACTTTGGAGCACCACACAAGATTAGTCGACCACTTGTCTCCATTTCTCTAGGTCTTTAGCCTTGGATAGAACCTCTTTCAATGGCAGGCCTGTCCATTCTTTCTCTGTCTGCCTCTTCTTCTTTTGCCTGGTACTGTTCACTGAAGGAAGGTGTTTGCGAGCCCCTAAGATCTTTTTAAATGTTTTGAAAAAAAAAAATCTGAAAGTTATTTCCATGTTGCTTTGTTGAGTTTGCTTAAATGAGGATTTTCGAGATGAATTTGATTTTTTTTTCACTATTTAAGATTTAGTTCTTAAGACCCGACATTTCCTAGTGATCATAATTATCTGTGAAAGGTTTCATTTAGAAACTAATTAATGTACGTGAGTATTGAAAAACTATGTATTTTAAAAAGTATGTCATATATTTTTGTGCGTCTTTTAGCTCTGCAGAATCAAATATCTAATCTTTTACCTTTGTGGCATTGAGTAATTGTTTTTTAGTTGGCTACAGAAGATCTTATTTATTTTATTTTCTAATCACTTAATCTTCCTCTTTTTATTTTCTTATGCTTTTTCTTTCGGTTTCATTTTAATGTCCCCACATTTCTCCATATATCTTCTTTTTTTTTTTTATCTTTTGACAGATTTGAATTGCTCAAAGAATGTAGATCGAATCTTTGTAATAAAAATTGAAAACAAATAGTAATTTTAAAAATCTTTTCACTTTGATGAACTTTAGAGAGAAAACTAATTAAATTCTGTGTATAATAAAATGACATATAAGTTACATTGTATAAAAGGAAAGAAGGTGAATAGAATCAAAGGCGTATGTTTGCCCTTTTAGTGCAGTTGTGGCGGCTCGTCTTGTGATGAACAGGAAACACTTTGGATTAGGTTATATTTAAAACCTATCAATAATTAAATGAATAAAGAAACTCTTTGTCTTAATTAAGATGTACCATTGTCGATCAAGAGCCTGTCCAGAAAATCTGAGAACCACTGATCTACTATGTGCTTTTTTTAGTATATATTAAAAATGTTGTTTTATAAAGTACTTTATTTGAGAGCTACAGGTAAGAGTTGTTTCCCTTGTTTTGTAGACCCAATAGTCTTATCATTACGTTTCTTTACAGTTTGTCTGTTAGGAAGCACATGTCTGCCTTATATCTAATTGTATTGGCAATATTCTTCAAGGATCAAAGCAGCGATCCACGTTGGTGTCAGTCAATGAGGCATTACATTTATATCTCGCCATGTGCCCAACAGAGCAGGCCTCAAATCATTTGCCCTATCAGAGCGTATAAATAAATAAATAAAACCGGATACACTCTCTGGGGGTCATGAGTAATCCATAATAAAATCAACTATTAATTATTGACTTTGTCCATCTAAAAAACTTACCAAATCGATGTTATATTACTTTCTGTTGCATTCCAAAAAAATACTTTCCATTGTCGATGCTGGTACGAGAGCCTCCTAATGGGTCTAATATATAAACAAGAAGGCTTGCATATATATGACTCATTTTAACTTTTTAGTAAATTAAGCGTTTAAAAATTTCCATTTTTTTTAATTATTACTTTCAATGTGTTTCATTGAATATTTTTATTTAATGTTAAAATTATTTACCATCAAAGTAGGGATGATGTTAAACGATAATCGAAAGTATGTTTTAATTTAACTAAGTTTTTTTGTACATATTTATAAATGTGTTTGGGCCTATGTAGATGTATACTGAATGTTTATAAGCATGGTGACAGGTGACCTACAACAGTCACTAAAGACTTGAAATCGCTGGACTTTGACTAGAACAATTCTGCGACATTTACATCCAAACGAACTAATATTTATTAATTTCTTTGGTTTCAGCAAATTTTTCGCTGACTCTATAACCTAGAAATGTTACTCTAGCAAACTTAGCTGGTTTTGACAGTATGAGTATGACTATATTTAGACTTGTTAATAAATAAATACTTATGTATATATGTTTACCTACGTGAATAGGATGAAGCTGCAGGTATTATTGTGGACACTTGTCCACCTGGGCGTTGCTCTGTCTGGACAAGTCAACATTGAATACAACAAACCTGTCTTAAAGTTGACATTACCTTGTAAGTACTTTTCTAAAACATAGTTTTATTTGTATACTATTTGGAAACACATTAAAATAACTTTTTATTCTAAAGTGTCATGACATCGTCGTAAAAATTAAATCTCCTTTCTATTTTCAGCATTCACAACATCTGACGTAGGTCGGGTCATTTTCCGCTACACAATATATAGTCTCCAGAAACATGGAGTCGGTGTTCTTACTAGTAAGTAACCCACTTTAGTTAAAATGTACAGACAAGATAAAAGTGAATTTTACAATTACATAACTGACATGACTCGATTAAGACTTGGGAGGAACTCTAGCCTAGTTAGGATGCTCAATGGTAATTAAACACGAAACACCAAAATAAAATGTACATATATAATATCATTTTTATTATCAAGCCGAAGGTTGGCAATACCAGACCAGCGATGTCTCACTAGATGGCGCTGATGAAGTCTCTGCTTACGCCGTCATCTACGACCTACATGGAAATTTAAAAGAAGTCACTGACAGTTCCTCGCTGAAACTAGGTAGACAAATAAATAGTTCTTTATGCTAGTTCATTCCTCTGAGATCTAGTCTGGGTTTATTAGCCATGTGTTGTCTAGGGATAATTTATAATACAAAGATTGTTCGTTTAACAGTTAACCAGGGCGCCATTCAGATCCCTTCTCCAAGACGTATCAGGGCGGTCCTCTTCAGAGATGATTTCAATACATACAACAAGGCAAACTGGCACCCTGAGGTCTCCATGTATGGAGGATACGT
Source organism: Biomphalaria sudanica (assembly GCA_036873155.1). Taxonomy (NCBI): domain Eukaryota; kingdom Metazoa; phylum Mollusca; class Gastropoda; family Planorbidae; genus Biomphalaria; species Biomphalaria sudanica. The sequence goes on from JAZGLO010003009.1 coordinate 40,488, forward strand.
ACGTAGGATAATATTTTTTGGATGTTCTGCGTATATCTATTGTTTGATTAAATTTCGTATTGTGTGATTTGGAAACGAAATTCATTATTTGCACATTTGGTGAACAACAAACCAAAAAAAAAAAAAAAAAACTATTCTAGAAACATATCATCATAATGTTTATATCTTTCTGGATACAAAGTTGTATTTTATTTATCTTTTTTTTTTTGGGGGGGGGGGTTGGGGGCTACTGTTTTGTATTTATGAAATGTTACATTTCTATTTTAGACCAGTCATTTAAATTTTTTATTTATTTGTTTCAACTCTTAGAACGGTGAGTTCCAGGTGTACACCAATGACCCCAAGAATATATTCGCAAGAGATGGTCACTTGTATCTTAAGCCGGTAGGTCAGTTCACCTGTTTAAAAGAAGTCCGTGTCTGAGAGTGTGTTGATAAGGAAAGAATTCTTGCAGGAAAATATTAAGGCTCATTTTTCACATATTTTATGAATCTATTACGACTGTATGCTAACATCTTCTCGGTATGGAAAGTGCTAATGGACAAAACAAAAGTTAATGCAGCTCTATTTGTCAAAGTTCTTGAAACTGTTTCTGGGAATGAGAAGTTGCCTGGTGTTGTCTTGCAACGGAAGTTACATGGCTACTGACACGATTGTGGTTCACTTTTTTAAAGCACCTCATCTTATAGTATCTTATAGAATACCTTTGTTTAAGTTTGTCATTAAACATTACAACTGAGTACTTTTGGTCCCGATCGTCCCACATAAAATGTAATTCTCCAGCTCTAAAGATTATAAGAAGTACTTGAAGCATTTCTTCTGCATTGCCCATGTGTTATATTTATTTTGGGACGTCAATGTCTTGAACTGCTTCATTTCACACAAGGTTTAAAGATACTTAGTGTTGCATAAACAAAGTCTTACATTTAATCAATCGATCCTTGTGGTACATTGATTAATATTTTGTCCACTTCCACTAAATGATTGTGTATATTTATATATGATTGTGTATATTTATATATGATTGTGTATATTTTTATCTGATTGGGTAATGTATATCTGATGTCAGTCTTTTACTGACCTTTCTTGTATTTAGATTACCACAGTCAGTGATTCAAGATTTAATGAAAACTTTCTCCACACTGGACACATGGACATGAGAAGTAAGGACAATAAGTACATTGATTTTTGGCATCCTTGAGGCTTGGTGGCCGATTGGTATATCGCTAAGCTTCTGAACCGAAGGTTCTGGAGTTCGAATCCCGGTAAAGACCGGATTTTGAACCTAGTGCAGACCTGCAATTATGACCAGTTTATAGTATGTGTTCTTTGTTCTCTCTCTCTCTCTCTCTCTTCTGCTAAGGACAGCTGAAGATAGAAAACAAACACACTAACCATTGTATCATACAGAAACAGACGTTCTGGAGCAGGCTGTACAAATGTAACATACGCAATCACAGCGCGTCTCTTATACTTCTATAAATAAAACATACAAGAAATTTGTGTGCAAGATCACTGACCAACATAATTAATCTCTTACAATGTCGAGATTTTTATGTATGCTCTATTAGTCATAAGTTCAAAGTTCATTGGTTATTTGCTTGATTTTGGTACGCACTTTGACCACAGCCCTGTTTGGCGAATGCACACAGGCTGGGAATAACGGCTGCACGAGAAATGGCGGTGCTGAGATCCTCCCACCAGTCATGTCCGGTAAGGTCAAAAGTGCTCACACAATGAAGTTCGGTACACTGGAGGTCCGCGCAAAGATCCCCAAGGGTGATTGGTTATGGCCAGGTAAGAAAAAAATGTTTGTTTATTATTTCTATGTTTATATAATTACCAAAAGAGTTGACTTTCAAAGACTAGTTGATGAAACAAAACAAATATAAAATTACGTTTGGTTTAAACACATTTAATTTGTCAATATGTATATAAGCAAAACTTCCTTAAATAGATCACAATTCTTAAGTAACATCCAATCAAAATTGTAATTAAAATTAATGCCTAAAATAATAATTGATGAACATATTTATAGAAAAAAAATATTTCAGATTCAATCTTGTCTAGACATTGAAATGTGTACTATTTTTTGTTTTCATTTTCTATTAGTACTATAAGTGTTTATTTTTTTTAGAACCTTAAATAATTACACTTGTATTTAACCATTGTCATCTTCAGCTATCTGGATGTTACCAGCAAATGACCATTATGGAGGCTGGCCTAGATCTGGTGAAATTGACATTATGGAGTCCACAGGTAAGAAACACTGTCGATTTCGGTTGATGACACCACATCGGATTTTAGTCCAAATAACTGGCTAGCCTGATTACACGAACGTTTTCTGTGTTAGTGAAGGGTTCCATTCTTAAACGTTAGATTCTAAACCGTTGACAAATCGAATAAGAATTATCTGAATTTTGTTTTTCTAACACAGCTTGCAGTAAATAATTTTTTGGTGTCTAACTTTTCATTCATATTTTGCTCATATTAGGCAAATACTTTTAAAAGGGAGTTTAATTAGAATGTCTGAAGCTAAAAAGTATTTTTAAGCTCTTAATAGATTCTCATAATTATAATCTAAATGACCTGGAAAATTTTAACTTTTGAAATATATTTTTTTTTAATAATAAAAGTTCAAATTTATTTCCAGGAAATACTGGACCTAATGGAATTGGCCTCGTGACTAGCACCCTTCACTGGGGGCCTTCACCTGACCAAAACAGATTTAGTCTAACTCATGGTGAAAAGTAGGTCAAATTAAAGCTAGTCATTAACGAGATAGCTCTCTTCTAGTTGAGTAGAGACCCAACGATAGAGATAGATCTTCTTTCAATGAGTTTTCAATAAAAATTTCTGTATATTTTATTGTTATCAGGCGTTCAGCAGACTGGCATGCAAACTTCCATACTTGGCGCCTTGAGTGGACTCCTGATCATATTTTGTAAGTCTGCGATACGTGTCAGAGCTAGTGACCCAGTAAGAATAAAGTGGTAACAAGAGCAGTTTGAACATAAAAAAAAGAAAGAATGAATTTCCTGCCTCTCCAACAATGCTCTTATTGTATCTTTCAATATATCGCATTCTTAGACTACAACAACTTAGAGATAGACTATTAGAGTGTATCTGTCGTATCGTAAGGCTGAGAATGAACGAATTTCTAAAATATATTTATCGAAATGTATCCGTATTAAATGTACAAGTAGGCCCCTGTATACTGATCAAGGTATTTGCAAGTTCACATTTACCTACTTCAAACAATACTTATTCATTGGTCACATCCCCAGTAGCAATGGACTAAATATTGATAAATTAAAAGAGAAAAATATGTTTCTAAATTTATTTTTAAAAAGATACCAAATATAATATTTAATAAAAGAAACTAAATACAACCTATCGTATTAGAGATTTTCATTTCTACTGGAAAAACTATAAAAACTAGTTTTGTGTGAGTGTTTGTATAAATGGTGTACAGAATAAAGAAAGTTTTGGTAAGCTCTCTTTTTAAAAAAATATAATTTGGTGTGCACTTTCAATCAAATGTTCCTAGCTCCTACGTTTACAAAATAAAATCATTTCAATATAGAGCTCACTGGCCTATGATAGAGATAGTATAGAGCTCACAGACCTATGATAAAGATAATATAGAGCTCACAGACCTATGGTAGAGATAGTATCGAGCTCACAGACCTATGATAGAGATAGTATAGAGCTCACTGGCCTATGATAGAGATAGTATAGAGCTCACAGACCTATGATAGAGATAGTATAGAGCTCACAGACCTATGATAGAGATAGTATAGAGCTCACTGACCTATGATAGAGATAGTATAGAGCTCACAGACCTATGATAGAGATAGTATAGAGCTCACTGACCTATGATAGAGATAGTATAGAGCTCACAGACCTATGATAGAGATAGTATAGAGCTCACTGACCTATGATAGAGATAGTATAGAGCTCACAGATCTATGATAGAGATAGTATATAGAGCTCACTGACCTATGAGAGAGATAGTATAGAGCTCACAGACCTATGATAGAGATAGTATATAGTGCTCACTGACCTATGATAGAGATAGTATAGAGCTCACAGACCTATGATAGAGATAGTATAGATCTCACTGGCCTATGATAGAGATAGTATAGAGCTCACAGACTTATGATAGAGATAGTATATAGAGCTCACAGACCTATGATAGAGATAGTATAGAGCTCACAGACCTATGAATGAGATAGTATAGAGCTCACTGACCTATGAGAGAGATAGTATAGAGCTCACAGACCTATGATAGAGATAGTATAGATCTCACTGGCCTATGATAGAGATAGTATAGAGCTCACAGACTTATGATAGAGATAGTATAAAGAGCTCACTGACCTATGAGAGAGATAGTATAGAGCTCACAGACCTATGATAGAGATAGTATAGAGCTCACTGATCTATGATAGAGATAGTATAGAGCTCACAGATCTATGATAGAGATAGTATATAGAGCTCACTGACCTATGAGAGAGATAGTATAGAGCTCACAGACCTATGATAGAGATAGTATATAGTGCTCACTGACCTATGATAGAGATAGTATAGAGCTCACAGACCTATGATAGAGATAGTATAGATCTCACTGGCCTATGATAGAGATAGTATAGAGCTCACAGACTTATGATAGAGATAGTATATAGAGCTCACAGACCTATGATAGAGATAGTATAGAGCTCACAGACCTATGATTGAGATAGTATAGAGCTCACTGACCTATGAGAGAGATAGTATAGAGCTCACAGACCTATGATAGAGATAGTATAGAGCTCAATTACCTATGATAGAGATAGTATAGAGCTCAGAGACCTATGATAGAGATAGTATAGATCTCACTGGCCTATGATAGAGATAGTATAGAGCTCACAGACTTATGATAGAGATAGTATAAAGAGCTCACTGACCTATGAGAGAGATAGTATAGAGCTCACAGACCTATGATAGAGATAGTATAGAGCTCACTGACCTATGAGAGAGATAGTATAGAGCTCACAGACCTATGATAGAGATAGTATAGAGCTCAAAGACCTATGAGAGAGATAGTATAGAGCTCACAGACCTATGATAGAGATAGTATAGAGCTCACTGACCTATGAGAGAGATAGTATAGAGCTCAAAGACCTATGATAGAGATAGTATAGAGCTCACAGAACTATGATAGAGATAGTACGAAGATCCATTACTACCAATGAAGATAGTGTAAGATCAATTATTTCTTTTGTTGGCAACAGTGGAACTGTATTTTGCATCCTTAACATTTACTTTGTCGTGATAATCTGCAATAGGTCTTATCCTGTGGTGCAATCTAAAAATCCGGACGTGATTCTTTGTATAATTTGATACTTAACTTTTCAGAAAACAAAAGCACACATTACCAGTCGTTCCGCGAATCTGGAGTAATAAGTGAAAATACTATACAAAAAAAAATTAATATAGTGCCTTTGATGATTAGTACATACATTGATTATTCAAATAATGCACATAATTCAAAGTCTAGATTCGACTTTAACTGTTTGAATTTTTTTTTATTTCAGAACTTTTATTGATAATCAACAAATAATGTCAGTTGTCCCCCCTGCTGGTGGATTTTGGCAGAAAGGTGGATTCGGCGGAAATAACCTTTGGGCTTCCGGAAGTAAAATGGCTCCCTTTGACCAAAATGTAAGTGTCGAAAACATTTTAAAAACTACTCACTCCAAACTAAGCCCTACCCAGTAGCACATTTTGATATATCTTAATAGTGTCTTAATGGTGGGTTTCCTGTAGCCATGGATTTTGTTGTCATAGTTTGTCATAGATTTAAAGCAGATTTGATCGCATTCCTTCCACTTTCTAAACATTTCCAAACTTTAATAACCAATTAATAATATATTTTAGCAATGAAAGACAGCATGAATCCGCAACATTTTAAATAGCACAAGATTTATATGATACAAATTTACACTACTTTATGTACATGACATATGTTCTGATAATAAACCAGAATTCAATCTAACTTTGGTGTTTATATGTACTAAAGCTATACAATTAAACAAGCAAAACCAAATGTAATAAGATTTTTTAAAAACAAATCTTATCTAAGGAGAAGAACGCTACATTTACAGCCATATATTTTCCTTTTTCAATATCAAACGAAATTTAATAACTACCACTACTTAATTAACTAATTCGTTAACATTTTGATTGATTTATATTTTTTGTTATGAAGAATAAATAATTTGCAAGGTTTGAACTTGATCTTCGAATGTGAAGTGGGAGAAATAACGTGTTCAAAACTTGTACCAGACAGACAGACAGACAGCTTTGTAATTATTACAATGGTAACAATGTCTTTAATTTTCATTTAATTTTTTTTTTACCTTTAGTTTTACTTAATGTTCAACGTCGCCGTGGGCGGAACCACTGGTTTCTTCCCCGATGGTAATCATTACGGAGGTGTCAACAAGCCATGGAGCAACAGTTCCCCCCACCCAATGTTGGACTTCTGGAACGCACATAATGCCTGGCTCCCAACCTGGCAGGGAGATAACTCAGCTTTGATCATCGATTGGGTGGAATTTAGAACTTAAGAAACAAACTCAGCAATCTGATTGGGCTAACGAATATTAAACACAATCAAACCAATATTGTTAATAATAATAATAATAATAATCTTTATTGTCCGTATGGAAATTTGTCTTACAATTTTGGATTTGTCTTTGCAATCGGTGTCTTGTATCTCTTTTGTGATGGTAAAATCACAAAATCGTGACACATAGGGTGATTCTATATTTCGAGGATCTTGTTAGCTTTGTTATAGATGTTTGGCTCAAACAACTGCTCAAATGGGGTTTGTTTGTTTCCAATGATTTTACCAGCAGCATTTAGGATTCTATAAAGTTTAATTTTTATTAATTAAAGGCAACATCTTATACATATACATTTGAGAGTGTGTGTGAGAGTCACTGAGAGAGGTGAGAGAGAGAGAGAGAGTGAATGAGAGTTCATTTTATTTCTCTGGAAAAAGAAAGATAGATAAATATACAGACAGACAGACAGGGATAGATAGATAGATAGGTGGATAGATAGATAGATGGATAGATAGATGGATAGATAGATAGATGGATAGATAGATAGATGGATAGATAGATAGATGGATAGATAGATAGATGGATAGATAGATAGATGGATAGATAGATAGATGGATATATATATATATATATATATATATATAATAGATAGATAGATAGATAGATAGATAGATAGATAGATAGATAGATAGATAGATAAATAGATAGATAGATAGATAGATATTCACATGGATTGCACCAGGAGACATAAAACTGCAATGCAAGACCATCAACTCCCTGGATGAAAAAAAAGTGCTATAATCGTATAACTACTGAAACTCCTTTAGCCAATTACCGTTTCACTTTTCTCCCCATCCTACGCATTAGAAAATAGTCCTGTATACAATATGTAAGTATTCTTGGGTTTTTCTTTATTGAAATATTTGATAGGCTCTATGTTACTTTTTGGCCGTACACAAACAGACCAATTTTGACGTAAGCCCTATCGTAATTTTGGCCCACGACTTATAGTCCGTTACTTTGAATTAGAAAGGCCCGCTTACATTGACATCCCAGACACAATCACGTACATTCTGACCTGAGCATTCAAGTAGCACTTTTTTTTCACACCTTCCCACCCACCCCTAAAAATAATTCGGCCTACAATCACCGACTTATTCTTCGGCTTCTTAATTCAATATCAAAGTATTTCATAAACTCTATGTTGCTTTTGGTTGTGCCCCTTTTCTGTTAACACTCTGGCGTCCCACTGTTCTCTACACCAAGAATTCTTTCATCTTCATTTACCTCAATCCTCAAGACACAAATTAAAGTTGTTCTACCTATATTTCCTTTTGTTTTTATACATTCTTTTACAACCCAAAATAAAGCAACTAATTCAGTCAATTTTCACGTCTTATGACCCAAAAAGAAGATTTTTATTCAGTTACGCGCCAATCAGGGCTATTGAAAGTTACAAACCAAGAGTTTCAATTATGCTTAAAAATGGAAGGACGTATAATCTTGTACTTTGATATGTTAATTTAACCGCTGCTGTTTCGATCTTGAAAATAGCTTAATTTGCGTATCACTTTCGATATAGTCACTGAGAGTGCTTTAAAAACAATTAAACGAAATAATAATTTTATAAGTAAAGCGAATGCGAAATGCGAATGGAGCTATCAAAATAGCTAATCGACTTAAATTCATTTTTCAAATAAAAACTTTTGCTTGTAGGACTACATATATTTGATTAAAATTTTAAATGAATAGACTTAATTTTGTATGTTCATGTGTTAAAGTATGAGGTAGATCTTGAGTTAGACATAGATCTAGATCTAGACTAATCTTGGGTAGAGTTCATTCTGCGCGTTCGTGAATGCTTCGCTCTGCGCATGCATGACCTTTTTTATTAGAAAAACAAATTTGAATGTTAATTTGATTAAAATATTAAATAAATGGACCATAATTAGTATGTTTTTGTGTTTAATTATAAAACTATCTTTGCGAAGAGAAGTTCTATCATCTTGAGTTGAATTTGAGTTTTAGATCTAGGAATAGAGAGATGTGTAACATTTCGGGTAATGTCTAATGACAGAATGTACGTCAGGAATTCTAAATTCGCAGATATAAGGAACGAATTTATGTAAACATGCTTTTGAAACACAAATTTGAAGCTTAATTTTATTAAATAATGAACTCAATAGACAATATTTTGTATTTTCATGTGTCAAAGTAAAAAACTATCTGCGCAAAGTGTAGTTCTTAAAATTAGATCTAGATCTAGATTTTTTCGATCTTTTCACAATGTAAACATGGCCTAGATCGATGAAGTTATAATGCTTTCATAGAGTTGGTCAACTTTTTTTGAGGGTCTTAAATTTGATTTAGGGCTACAATACATACACTACGGTCTAAGTTAGTACCCAAGGAACATTTATGCCATGTTTTATCAAGATTGGTCAAACGGTTTTTATTTCTATTCGGCACATACATACACACATACATACATACATACATACATACATACATAACATACATACATACATACATACATACATACATACATACATAATTAAATTATTCTTAAATTTCTTACCAAAATAGAAAACTTCTTAGAAATAAAGAAATGAAAACACTTATAGAGTTACTATAGTAGACTACCGCTGGACCTATTCTGAAATAAGCAGTCAATCAATTCAAGAAATAACCTGATAGTTACAAGACCTCTAACACGTAAAAGCTATTCTCTATACAAATACAATCAGAGGGGGCTCAACCAATAATGAGATCCATACACAGGGACTCACCAGAGGGACAGTGTTGGATGTCCGAGTCATTTGTTTAGTCTTTTCCTTTACAATCATAGGAGGGCCAGCCGTAGCTTGAACGCTATGTAATGTATTATTTACTTACATAACCCTTAAGCGCAACGCCCAATCTACAGCCCTATAAATTTGGCCATGGTGTATTGTTATTCAATAACAAATGATACTTTGTATAATCTTTATAGCATTATATTCCAACGTTTCTCTTTGCAGTACGTTAGTATTTCAAGCTCCCTTGAAACTGATTCTTATTTATACAAATAAAACAAAATATATCTAAATTATACGCCTCAAAGTATCGGTCTCAAACGAACTTGCAATCACAACAAATTTCCATAAGGATCAACAAAGCAGTCTTAGTCTTAATCTTAACTTGTAACTTTGGTTTTCTCACAGATTCCAAGCGCGTCTTCTAATTCATAGCAATGACTAGGAATGTAGCATGCTTCAAAAATATGGAAGTCAACAACCTATATTTCCTTCGCTTGATTCTAGCCTAGTTCTTCATTGAATATAATAGGCAATTTCTAGTGATGCCATTTTGTTTTCATTACCTCATCCTGCAGCAACTCCTTCAAGTAGGCCTTAACGTTCTAATCATCATCATCATCATCAAACTCCATTAGAGTGAGGGCTTAAGAGGCTCAATTCCTCTCTTGCAAAAGCCCTGGACAGAAACCCTGCTGTCTTACGTAGTGCATACATGTCACCATACAGGTCGAGAATTTTTTGGTGTCGAGACGGAGATCAGCAAGTCTGGGGCAGTCTAACAGAATATGTAGGCACGGTTTCCTCTCCTTCCCCGTGAGTAAAAAGTATGGCCTTACTACACTTTCGTGGATTCAACTCTTCCGATACGAGAAACGTTATAACAGATTATTCCAGAATCAGCCGTCAAAATGAAATTTAAATAAAATTACCGCGTAGAGCTTCGACTCCGAATGTTACGTAAACAGAACAAATAAACCTTTACATTTAGCTGCACCTCTTGTTTTTTGGATGATTTACAGTATCTACTTTCTAGAGAATCAAATGCCGTTAACTAGGAGCATTCGGATTGTAAAAAAAAAAATGAAAAAGTCATTAGAGGTCACATATTTTTAGTATTTATTTTTTTAGCTGTAAAATCTCTATTGCATTTTGCTGTTTGCCTGTCTATTCGTCTGACAGTTTATCTGTAAACGTTGGATCTAAAAAACTGAAATCGCTATTAACATTCTGATTTCCCCCAATTTCTCAAGTTTCTACTTACAAAATTTGTTTTTATAGCCTTTCCAATACGTATTTATAGCCTTTCCAATACGTATTTATAGCCTTTCCACTGCGTATTTATAGCCTTTCCAATACGTATTATAGCCTTTTCAATACGTATTTATAGCCTTTCCACTGCGTATTTATAGCCTTTCCAATACGTATTTATAGCCATTCCAATACGTATTTATAGCCATTCCAATACGTATTTATAGCCTTTCCAATACGTATTTATAGCCTTTCCACTGCGTATTTATAGCCTTTCCAATACGTATTTATAGCCATTCCAATACGTATTTATAGCCATTCCAATACGTATTTATAGCCTTTCCAATACGTATTTATAGCCTTTCCACTATGTATTTATAGCCTTTCCACTGCGTATTTATAGCCTTTCCAATACGTATTTATAGCCTTTTCAATACGTGTTTATAGCCTTTCCACTATGTATTTAAAGCCTTTCCACTGCGTATTTATAGCCTTTCCAATACGTATTTATAGCCTTTCCAATACGTATTTATAGCCTTTCCACTATGTATTTATAGCCTTTCCACTATGTATTTATAGCCTTTCCAATACGTATTTATAGCCTTCCCAATACGTATTTATAGCCTTTCCACTACGTATCCTTTTCATAATGTCAACAAAAACTGATGTTTGAAACAAGCGCTCAAAATTTTGTTTGGCCTAAAGCCCATTGAAAATCTGGGAGAGAAAAAAAATGGTCTGAGTACTAAAAGATTCTCAAAAAAATTGCAGTCTGGAAGCTAACAGAGGCGTACTGGTGGCCCACACACCTTTCCCACCCCCGGTCCAAGTTATTATAAGCCAGTGCAAGGAAGGCTACTTTGACTCACGGTGTCCCAGTTTGGTGGTAGGGGAGAAAGAGGAATCACTGTCTCATATTCTTTACATCTGTTCTTGACTTACCGAAATGCCGATTTGAGAAGCCAGGGGGAAAAAATTTCTGTCCAGAGATTTGAAAGTAGAAGGTTTGAGAAAATCAATCACTCACTCAATCACTCACTAAAGCACTCACTCAATCACTGACTCTAACGTATTTGGATGATGAGATAACGTTTTTTCCTATTGCACACGGCTTTGTGATTGACACAACGACTGAAACGTAGGGGCACCTTATGAGTTTGTATAATACGAACTCCTTTTATCGTCAATTTGTAATTCGTTCGCATGTTTTATAATCGCATTCGTCATTCCGCCACCCCAAAAAAAAAGGCCATAGATTGCAAGCAAATAAATTGACTTTTTTGTTCTGTCATATATCACGATTAAAAAAACAAACAACACAATCTGTTGTTTCTCTACAGTACAAGTGCAGACCACAATCACTACACATGTGCCGGACCATCTCTTATCTCAAATAAGAATCTAGGTGAGCCCCAGATTGAAATGATACCTATGCACTGTACCCTTAGACAAATTGTTTGACTTTGATCAAATGAAACAATCTGCGCCAGATTGGTTCTCTATTTTGCAAACACTACTACTGACTCATGTCATTAGATTCCATCAACTGCTACATTTGGTCATTCTTTTGGTCTCTCGAAGCAAGGAATGTGTAGAACTGACGAGAAGAATGTCACGTCACTTCGTCCTGCTTTGACTTTCACATCTGGGATTAGGAATTCAGATTGACCTTTGATTGACCTTGTTTCCATTTAGTACTGTAACACATATTTGAATGAGACGTATTAATGGATATGGCTATAACTTAGCCAAATTGACCTCAACGAAAGGATTATAAACTAATACAATAGAATGTTTAATAATCAAAAAGAAACTAGATCTAGAGCCACACTAATCACATCACAAGCGTCCTTGTTTTCATCTCTAATCATCGGCCATCTTACTTCCTCTATCCTCTCGTGTCCCTGTCCGGTGTCTCATGGTGCACAGTCTCGCACCTAATGAAAGTGCGCAACTTAGAGTCATAACAATATTTTAAACTTTATACTGTATGTAAATTAAATCTATATCATAAGTGCAGCATGTATTCTTTGATAAGTGTACTAAATTTGGTACTTGGTAACCAATTAAGTTAAAACTGGTGCTTAATTAATTGAATTATTTCAGTACTTTTTTTTTCTTAACGCTGCAAAATGTGTACAATAAAAAAAAAATGCAGATCATGATAGGGGTCAAGGTTTTATTTCCTATTTGATTTGTTTTAGTGCTCTTTATTTGTGTAAATAGTTGCCCTACATTATTCATCAAACTTTGGTCACCACGTTAAATAGAGATAGAGCAGTGGCTTATAAATAGTGGCAGTTCAAAGAAGCAAGACACTTTCTGCCACTTCAAAAAAGTAAGTGCCCTCTTTAGTTTCACCCGTTGAAATGATGCCAGGCTCATTAGTAAATACATTTAATTTTTAATAAGACGATAGATCATGATGTTTGACGTAATATATTTTGATGAGAAACAGTATATTTGATAGAATCATTCTGAATCAAACTGAACTATATTGAAAAAACAGTTGATACAATTACTGCTGATTAGCTAATCATTCTAGTTTAAAGAGAATTATCATAAAAACATATTGGATACAATCATTACTAATTAGTTAATACAAAGTGGTGCCGTACGTACCAAACTGTACAAACAATCTTCTGTTTGATTAAAAGAGACCCTAAAAAGAAGAATGTTAAATGTAAAATTGTTGTTGTTTTTTTTCATTTGATTTATGTAAAATATTATTTTTCTTATAAAAAAACAACTATATGATATATACATTATCATCTTAAGTATTTTATTACATTAATAAAGTTATAATGCTTTGATCATTAAAAAATGACATGCAAAACAAAATCCTTATCAAGTGATCATATGTTTAACTTCTTTCTAATTCTTTTTTTCTTTCCTGAAATGTGTAAGGATCTATACTGACTTGGTTAATTTACACATTTACATGGTGTAAAAAATTCAATAATATTTTCTGCATTTAATTCTTTAAAGTTGTCTTGTTTCTTTTCCTGTGACTCATTGAGATTCAAACTCTAGTATGATAGAGCCAAAGTATGAAAAGCTTCCTGGAACAACAGTGCACTACTTTCATTGTTGTAAACTGTTCATCTTACTTAATTCTTAGTTTTCTTGAGCAAAAACCGTCGTCCAATTTTTTTTAACTACGCGATTTTCTTTTTAGGACTTCTTAAAACACCTTAAGTTTTTTAGCGCCCCGAATGGGGAAAAGACGATATTAGTTTTGTGTGGCCTGTCTGTCCGTCTGTCCGTCCATCCGTCCCGTTTAGATCTCAGAAACTAGAGGAGAAAATGAAAATCGGACATCATGATATTTTAGATCATTCAAAGTTCTGATGCAACTGCTACTTTTTTCTTTTCCATCTAATTTTTTTAAATTATATATGCAAGCGGATTTTTCAAAAAAAAATTACACCACTTTTCAATGAAAAGCTTCAGGTGCATTAGTACAAACAAATTAGCATCAAAGGTCACAATGGTAAAGGTGTCAATGGATCATAATAAAATATATTTTCCATTTATTAATTAATTCATTGAAAAGAATTCTGATTCAAATGTTGTTTGTAAAAAAGAATTTTGATACGAACATCGCTTTAGTTATAAGTTTAAAAAATAACGAACTACTTTTCTACCGCATACTTTTGACATATCCTCATTATAGGGGCCTACACTTGACAGTCTAAATAGAGCCCAGATCTAGATATATGTATA
>JAZGLO010003010.1:0-19429 GCA_036873155.1 Biomphalaria sudanica
ATTTTCATTTCAATAGAAGCAAGCAAGTTGTCACTGGCTGGTTCATTTCAATAGAAGTGAGTAAGTTGTCACTGTCTTGTTTATTTCAATAGTAGCATGCATGTTGTCACTGTCTAGTTCATTTTAATGGAAGCATGTAAGTTGTCACTGTCTAGTTCATTTCAATAGAGGCATGCAAGTTGTCACTGTCTGCTTCATTTCAAAAGTAGCATGCAAGTTGTCACATTCCGGTTCATTTCAATAGTAACATGGAAGTTGTCACTGTCCGGTTCATTTCAATAGTAGCATTCAAGTTGTCACTGTCCGGTTCATTTCAATAGTAGCATGTAAGTTGTCACTGTCTAGTTCATTTCAAAAGAAGCATGCAAGGTTTCACTTTCTGGTTCATTTAAATAGTAGCATGCAAGTTGTCACTGTCTGGTTCATTTCAATAGTAGCATGCAAGTTGTCAGTGTCTGGTTCATTTCAATAGTAGCATGTAAGTTGTCACTGTCTTTTTCATTTCAATAGAAGCAAGCAAATTGTCACTGTCTAAAGTTCATTTCAATAGAAGCATGCAAGTTGTCACTGTCTAGTTCATTTCAATAGAAGCATGCAAGTTGTCACTGTCTAGTTCATTTCAAAAGAAGCATGCGAGTTTCACTGTCTAGTTCATTTCAAAAGAAGCATGCGAGTTTCACTGTCTAGTCCATTTCAAAAGAAGCATGCAAGTTGTCACTGTCTAGTTCATTTCAATAGAAGCATGCAAGTTGTCACTGTCTAAATCATTTCAATAGAAGCATGCAAGTTGTCACTGTCTTAATCATTTCAATAGAAGCATGCAAGTTTTCACTGTCTAGTTCATTTCGATAGAAGCATGCAAGTTGTCACTGTCTAGTTCATTTCAATAGAAGCATGCATGTTGTCACTGTCTAGTTCATTTCAATAGAAGCATGCAAGTTGTCACTGTCTAAATCATTTCAATAGAAGCATGCAAGTTGTCACTGTCTAGTTCATTTCAATAGAAGCATGCAAGTTGTCACTGTCTAGTTCATTTCAATAGAAGCATGCATGTTGTCACTGTCTAGTTCATTTCAATAGAAGCATGCAAGTTGTCACTGTCTAGTTCATTTCAATAGAAGCATGCAAGTTGTCACTGTCTAGCTCATTTCAATAGTAGCAAGCAAGTTGTCACTGTCTAGTTCATTTTAAAGAAGCATGCAAGTTTTCACTGTCTAGTTTATTTCAATAGAAGCATTCAAGTTGTTACTGTCTAGGTCATTTCAATAGAAGCTTGCAAGTTGTCACTGTCTAGTTCATTTCAATAGAAGCATGCAAGTTGTCACTGTCTAGTTCATTTCAATAGAGGCATGCAAGTTGTCACTGTCTGCTTCATTTCAATATTAGCATGCAAGTTGTCACTGTCCGGTTCATTTCAATAGTAACATGGAAGTTGTCACTGTCAGGTTCATTTTAATAGTAGCATTCAAGTTGTCACTGTCCGGTTCATTTCAATAGTAGCATGCAAGTTGTCACTGTCTAGTTCATTTCAATAGAAGCATGCAAGTTGTCAATTTCTGGTTCATTTCAATAAAAGCATGCAAGTTGTCACTGTCTGGTTCAATTCAATAGTAGCATGCAAGTTGTCACTGTCTGGTTCATTTCAATAGTAGCATGCAAGTTGTCAGTGTCTGGTTCATTTCAATAGTAGCATGTAAGTTGTCACTGTCATTTTCATTTCAATAGAAGCAAGCAAGTTGTCACTGGCTGGTTCATTTCAATAGAAGTGAGTAAGTTGTCACTGTCTTGTTTATTTCAATAGTAGCATGCATGTTGTCACTGTCTAGTTCATTTTAATGGAAGCATGTAAGTTGTCACTGTCTAGTTCATTTCAATAGAGGCATGCAAGTTGTCACTGTCTGCTTCATTTCAAAAGTAGCATGCAAGTTGTCACATTCCGGTTCATTTCAATAGTAACATGGAAGTTGTCACTGTCCGGTTCATTTCAATAGTAGCATTCAAGTTGTCACTGTCCGGTTCATTTCAATAGTAGCATGTAAGTTGTCACTGTCTAGTTCATTTCAATAGAAGCATGCAAGTTGTCACTGTCTAGTTCATTTCAATAGAGGCATGCATGTTGTCACTGTCTAGTTCATTTCAATAGAAGCATGCAAGTTGTCACTGTCTAGTTCATTTCAATAGAAGCATGCAAGTTGTCACTGTCTAGTTCATTTCAAAAGAAGCATGCGAGTTTCACTGTCTAGTTCATTTCAAAAGAAGCATGCGAGTTTCACTGTCTAGTCCATTTCAAAAGAAGCATGCAAGTTGTCACTGTCTAGTTCATTTCAATAGAAGCATGCAAGTTGTCACTGTCTAAATCATTTCAATAGAAGCATGCAAGTTGTCACTGTCTTAATCATTTCAATAGAAGCATGCAAGTTTTCACTGTCTAGTTCATTTCGATAGAAGCATGCAAGTTGTCACTGTCTAGTTCATTTCAATAGAAGCATGCATGTTGTCACTGTCTAGTTCATTTCAATAGAAGCATGCAAGTTGTCACTGTCTAAATCATTTCAATAGAAGCATGCAAGTTGTCACTGTCTAGTTCATTTCAATACAAGCATGCAAGTTGTCACTGTCTAGTTCATTTCAATAGAAGCATGCATGTTGTCACTGTCTAGTTCATTTCAATAGAAGCATGCAAGTTGTCACTGTCTAGTTCATTTCAATAGAAGCATGCAAGTTGTCACTGTCTAGCTCATTTCAATAGTAGCAAGCAAGTTGTCACTGTCTAGTTCATTTTAAAGAAGCATGCAAGTTTTCACTGTCTAGTTTATTTCAATAGAAGCATTCAAGTTGTTACTGTCTAGGTCATTTCAATAGAAGCTTGCAAGTTGTCACTGTCTAGTTCATTTCAATAGAAGCATGCAAGTTGTCACTGTCTAGTTCATTTCAATAGAGGCATGCAAGTTGTCACTGTCTGCTTCATTTCAATATTAGCATGCAAGTTGTCACTGTCCGGTTCATTTCAATAGTAACATGGAAGTTGTCACTGTCAGGTTCATTTTAATAGTAGCATTCAAGTTGTCACTGTCCGGTTCATTTCAATAGTAGCATGCAAGTTGTCACTGTCTAGTTCATTTCAATAGAAGCATGCAAGTTGTCAATTTCTGGTTCATTTCAATAAAAGCATGCAAGTTGTCACTGTCTGGTTCAATTCAATAGTAGCATGCAAGTTGTCACTGTCTGGTTCATTTCAATAGTAGCATGCAAGTTGTCAGTGTCTGGTTCATTTCAATAGTAGCATGTAAGTTGTCACTGTCATTTTCATTTCAATAGAAGCAAGCAAGTTGTCACTGGCTGGTTCATTTCAATAGAAGTGAGTAAGTTGTCACTGTCTTGTTTATTTCAATAGTAGCATGCATGTTGTCACTGTCTAGTTCATTTTAATGGAAGCATGTAAGTTGTCACTGTCTAGTTCATTTCAATAGAGGCATGCAAGTTGTCACTGTCTGCTTCATTTCAAAAGTAGCATGCAAGTTGTCACATTCCGGTTCATTTCAATAGTAACATGGAAGTTGTCACTGTCCGGTTCATTTCAATAGTAGCATTCAAGTTGTCACTGTCCGGTTCATTTCAATAGTAGCATGTAAGTTGTCACTGTCTAGTTCATTTCAATAGAAGCATGCAAGTTGTCACTGTCTAGTTCATTTCAATAGAGGCATGCATGTTGTCACTGTCTAGTTCATTTCAATAGAAGCATGCAAGTTGTCACTGTCTAGTTCATTTCAATAGAAGCATGCAAGTTGTCACTGTCTAGTTCATTTCAAAAGAAGCATGCGAGTTTCACTGTCTAGTTCATTTCAAAAGAAGCATGCGAGTTTCACTGTCTAGTCCATTTCAAAAGAAGCATGCAAGTTGTCACTGTCTAGTTCATTTCAATAGAAGCATGCAAGTTGTCACTGTCTAAATCATTTCAATAGAAGCATGCAAGTTGTCACTGTCTTAATCATTTCAATAGAAGCATGCAAGTTTTCACTGTCTAGTTCATTTCGATAGAAGCATGCAAGTTGTCACTGTCTAGTTCATTTCAATAGAAGCATGCATGTTGTCACTGTCTAGTTCATTTCAATAGAAGCATGCAAGTTGTCACTGTCTAAATCATTTCAATAGAAGCATGCAAGTTGTCACTGTCTAGTTCATTTCAATAGAAGCATGCAAGTTGTCACTGTCTAGTTCATTTCAATAGAAGCATGCATGTTGTCACTGTCTAGTTCATTTCAATAGAAGCATGCAAGTTGTCACTGTCTAGTTCATTTCAATAGAAGCATGCAAGTTGTCACTGTCTAGCTCATTTCAATAGTAGCAAGCAAGTTGTCACTGTCTAGTTCATTTTAAAGAAGCATGCAAGTTTTCACTGTCTAGTTTATTTCAATAGAAGCATTCAAGTTGTTACTGTCTAGGTCATTTCAATAGAAGCTTGCAAGTTGTCACTGTCTAGTTCATTTCAATAGAAGCATGCAAGTTGTCACTGTCTAGTTCATTTCAATAGAGGCATGCAAGTTGTCACTGTCTGCTTCATTTCAATATTAGCATGCAAGTTGTCACTGTCCGGTTCATTTCAATAGTAACATGGAAGTTGTCACTGTCAGGTTCATTTTAATAGTAGCATTCAAGTTGTCACTGTCCGGTTCATTTCAATAGTAGCATGCAAGTTGTCACTGTCTAGTTCATTTCAATAGAAGCATGCAAGTTGTCAATTTCTGGTTCATTTCAATAAAAGCATGCAAGTTGTCACTGTCTGGTTCAATTCAATAGTAGCATGCAAGTTGTCACTGTCTGGTTCATTTCAATAGTAGCATGCAAGTTGTCAGTGTCTGGTTCATTTCAATAGTAGCATGTAAGTTGTCACTGTCATTTTCATTTCAATAGAAGCAAGCAAGTTGTCACTGGCTGGTTCATTTCAATAGAAGTGAGTAAGTTGTCACTGTCTTGTTTATTTCAATAGTAGCATTTAAGTTGTCATTGTCTGTATCTTTTCAATAGTAGCATGCAAGTTGTCACTGTCTAGTTCATTTTAATAGAAGCATTCAAGTTGTCACTTTCTGGTTCATTTCAATAGTAGCATGCAAGTTGTCACTGTCTGGTTCATTTCAATAGTAGCATGCAAGTTGTCAGTGTCTGGTTCATTTCAATAGTAGCATGTAAGTTGTCACTGTCTGGTTCTTTTCAATAGAAGCGAGCAATTTGTCACTGTCTAGAGTTTATTTCAATAGAAGCATGCAAGTTGTCACTTTCTGGTTCATTTCAATAAAAGCATGCACTTTGTCACTGTCTGGTTCATTTCAATAGTAGTATGCAAGTTGTCACTGTCTGGTTCATTTCAATAGAAGCATGTATGTTGTCACTGTTTAGTTCATTTCAATAGAAGCATGCAAGTTGTCACTGTCTAGTTCATTTAAATAGAAGCATACAAGTTGTCACTGTCTAGTTCATTTCAATAGAAGCATGCAAAATGTCACTGTCTAGCTCATTTCAATAAAAGCATGCAAGTTGTCACTGTCTAGAGTTCATTTCAATAGAAGCATGCAAGTTGTCACTGTCTAGCTCATTTCAAAGAAGCATTCATGTTGTAACTGTATAGTTCATTTCAAAGAAGCATGCAAGTTGTCACTGTCTAGTTCATTTCAATAGAAGCATTCAAGTTGTCACTGTCTAGGTCATTTCAATAGAAGCTTGCAAGTTGTCACTGTCTAGTTAATTTCAAAAGAAGCATGCGAGTTTCACTGTCTAGTTCATTTCAAAAGAAGCATGCAAGTTATCACTGTTTAGTTCATTTCAATAGTATCATGCAAGTTGTCACTGTCTAGTTAATTTCAATAGAAGCATGCAAGTTGTCACTGTCTAGTTCATTTCGATAGAAGCATGCAAGTTGTCACTGTCTAGTTCATTTCAATAGAAGCTTGCAAGTTGTCACTGTCTAGTTAATTTCAAAAGAAGCATGCGAGTTTCACTGTCTAGTTCATTTAAATAGAAGCATGCGAGTTTCTTTGTCTAGTCCATTTCAAAAGAAGCATGCAAATTATCACTGTCTAGTTCATTTTAATAGAAGCATGCAAGTTATCACTGTCTAAATCATTTCAATAGAAACATGCAAGTTGTCACTGTCTAAATCATTTCAATAGAAGCATGCAAGTTGTCACTGTCTAGTTCATTTCGATAGAAGCATGCAAGTTGTCACTGTCTAGTTCATTTCAATAGAAGCATGCAAGTTGTCACTGTCTAAATCATTTCAATAGAAGCATGCAAGTTGTCACTGTCTAGTTCATTTCAATAGAAGCATGCAAGTTGTCACTGTCTAGTTCATTTCAAAAGAAGCATGCATGTTGTCACTGTCTAGTTCATTTCAATAGAAGCATGCAAGTTGTCACTGTCTAGTTCATTTCAATAGAAGCATGCAAGTTGTCACTGTCTAGCTCATTTCAATAGTAGCAAGCAAGTTGTCACTGTCTAGTTCATTTTAAAGAAGCATGCAAGTTTTCACTGTCTAGTTTATTTCAATAGAAGCATTCAAGTTGTTACTGTCTAGGTCATTTCAATAGAAGCTTGCAAGTTGTCACTGTCTAGTTCATTTCAATAGAAGCATGCAAGTTGTCACTGTCTAGTTCATTTCAATAGAGGCATGCAAGTTGTCACTGTCTGCTTCATTTCAATATTAGCATGCAAGTTGTCACTGTCCGGTTCATTTCAATAGTAACATGGAAGTTGTCACTGTCAGGTTCATTTTAATAGTAGCATTCAAGTTGTCACTGTCCGGTTCATTTCAATAGTAGCATGCAAGTTGTCACTGTCTAGTTCATTTCAATAGAAGCATGCAAGTTGTCAATTTCTGGTTCATTTCAATAAAAGCATGCAAGTTGTCACTGTCTGGTTCAATTCAATAGTAGCATGCAAGTTGTCACTGTCTGGTTCATTTCAATAGTAGCATGCAAGTTGTCAGTGTCTGGTTCATTTCAATAGTAGCATGTAAGTTGTCACTGTCTTTTTCATTTCAATAGAAGCAAGCAAGTTGTCACTGGCTGGTTCATTTCAAAAGAAGTGAGTAAGTTGTCACTGTCTTGTTTATTTCAATAGTAGCATTTAAGTTGTCATTGTCTGTATCTTTTCAATAGTAGCATGCAAGTTGTCACTGTCTAGTTCATTTCAATAGAAGCATTCAAGTTGTCACTTTCTGGTTCATTTCAATAGTAGCATGCAAGTTGTCACTGTCTGGTTCATTTCAATAGTAGCATGCAAGTTGTCAGTGTCTGGTTCATTTCAATAGTAGCATGTAAGTTGTCACTGTCTTTTTCATTTCAATAGAAGCATGCAAATTGTCACTGTCTGGTTCTTTTCAATAGAAGCGAGCAATTTGTCACTGTCTAGAGTTTATTTCAATAGAAGCATGCAAGTTGTCACTTTCTGGTTCATTTCAATAAAAGCATGCACTTTGTCACTGTCTGGTTCATTTCAATAGTAGTATGCAAGTTGTCACTGTCTGGTTCATTTCAATAGAAGCATGTATGTTGTCACTGTTTAGTTCATTTCAATAGAAGCATGCAAGTTGTCACTGTCTAGTTCATTTCCATAGAAGCATGCAATTTGTCACTGTCTAGGTCATTTAAATAGAAGCTTGCAAGTTGTCATTGTCTAGTTCATTTCAATAGAAGCATGCAAGTTGTCACTGTCTAGTTCATTTAAATAGAAGCATACAAGTTGTCACTGTCTAGTTCATTTCAATAGAAGCATGCAAAATGTCACTGTCTAGCTCATTTCAATAAAAGCATGCAAGTTGTCACTGTCTAGAGTTCATTTCAATAGAAGCATGCAAGTTGTCACTGTCTAGCTCATTTCAAAGAAGCATTCATGTTGTACATGTATAGTTCATTTCAAAGAAGCATGCAAGTTGTCACTGTCTAGTTCATTTCAATAGAAGCATTCAAGTTGTCACTGTCTAGGTCATTTCAATAGAAGCTTGCAAGTTGTCACTGTCTAGTTAATTTCAAAAGAAGCATGCGAGTTTCACTGTCTAGTTCATTTCAAAAGAAGCATGCAAGTTGTCACTGTCCAGTTCATTTCAATAGTATCATGCAAGTTGTCACTGTCTAGTTAATTTCAATAGAAGCATGCAAGTTGTCACTGTCTAGTTCATTTCGATAGAAGCATGCAAGTTGTCACTGTCTAGTTCATTTCAATAGAAGCTTGCAAGTTGTCACTGTCTAGTTAATTTCAAAAGAAGCATGCGAGTTTCACTGTCTAGTTCATTTAATAGAAGCATGCGAGTTTCTTTGTCTAGTCCATTTCAAAAGAAGCATGCAAATTATCACTGTCTAGTTCATTTCAATAGAAGCATGCAAGTTATCACTGTCTAAATCATTTCAATAGAAACATGGAAAGTTGTCACTGTCTAAATCATTTCAATAGAAGCATGCAAGTTGTCACTGTCTAGTTCATTTCGATAGAAGCATGCAAGTTGTCACTGTCTAGTTCATTTCAATAGAAGCATGCAAGTTGTCACTGTCTAGTTCATTTCAATAGAAGCTTGCAAGTTGTCACTGTCTAGTTCATTTCAATAGAAGCATGCAAGTTGTCACTGTCTAGTTCATTTTAGTAGAAGCTTGCAAGTTGTCACTGTCTAGTTCATTTCAATAGAGCATGCAAGTTGTCACTGTCTAGTTCATTTCAATAGGAAGCATACATGTTGTCACTGTCTAGTTCATTTTAATGGAAGCATGAAAGTTGTCACTGTCTGCTTCATTTCAATAGTAGCATGCAAGTTGTCACTGTCTAGTTCATTTCAATAGAAGCATTCAAGTTGTCACTTTCTGTTTCATTTCAATAGTAGCATGCAAGTTGTCACTGTCTGGTTCATTTCAATAGTAGCATGCAAGTTGTCAGTGTCTGGTTTATTTCAATAGTAGCATGTAAGTTGTCACTGTCTTTTTCATTTCAATATAAGCAAGCAATTTGTCACTGTCTAAAGTTCATTTCAATAGAAGCATGCAAGTTGTCACTGTCTAGTTCATTTCAATAGAAGCATGCAAGTTGTCACTGTCTAGTTCATTTTAATAGAAGCATAAAAGTTGTCACTGTATAGTTCATTTCAATAGAAGCATGCAAGTTGTCACTGTCTAAAGTTCATTTCAATAGAAGCATGCAAGTTGTCACTGTCTAGTTCATTTCAATAGAAGCATGCAAGTTGTCACTGTCTAGCTCATTTCAATAGTAGCAAGCAAGTTGTCACTGTCTAGTTCATTTTAAAGAAGCATGCAAGTTTTCACTGTCTAGTTTATTTCAATAGAAGCATTTAAGTTGTCACTGTCTAGGTCATTTCAATAGAAGCTTGCAAGTTGTCACTGTCTAGTTCATTTCAAAAGAAGCATGCGAGTTTCACTGTCTAGTTCATTTCAAAAGAAGCATGCGAGTTTCACTGTCTAGTCCATTTCAAAAGAAGCATGCAAGTTGTCACTGTCTAGTTCATTTCAATAGAAGCATGCAAGTTGTCACTGTCTAAATCATTTCAATAGAAGCATGCAAGTTGTCACTGTCTGAATCATTTCAATAGAAGCATGCAAGTTTTCACTGTCTAGTTCATTTCGATAGAAGCATGCAAGTTGTCACTGTCTAGTTCATTTCAATAGAAGCATGCATTATGTCACTGTCTAGTTCATTTCAATAGAAGCATGCAAGTTGTCACTGTCTAAATCATTTCAATAGAAGCATGCAAGTTGTCACTGTCTAGTTCATTTCAATAGAAGCATGCAAGTTGTCACTGTCTAGTTCATTTCAATAGAAGCATGCATGTTGTCACTGTCTAGTTCATTTCAATAGAAGCATGCAAGTTGTCACTGTCTAGTTCATTTCGATAGAAGCATGCAAGTTGTCACTGTCTAGTTCATTTTAATAGAAGCATAAAAGTTGTCACTGTATAGTTCATTTCAATAAAAGCATGCAAGTTGTCACTGTCTAAAGTTCATTTCAATAGAAGCATGCAAGTTGTCACTGTCTAGCTCATTTCAATAGTAGCAAGCAAGTTGTCACTGTCTAGTTCATTTTAAAGAAGCATGCAAGTTGTCACTGTCTAGTTTATTTCAATAGAAGCTTGCAAGTTGTCACTGTCTAGTTCATTTCAAAAGAAGCATGCGAGTTTCAATTTCTAGTCCATTTCAAAGGAAGCATGCAGGTTGTCACTGTCTAGTTCGTTTCAATAGAAGCATGCAAGTTGTCACTGTCTAAATCATTTCAATAGAAGCATGCAAGTTGTCACTGTCTAGTTCATTTTGATACAAGCATGCAATTTGTCACTGTCTAGTTCATTTCAATAGAAGCTTGCAAGTTGTCACTTTCTAGTTCATTTCAATAGAAGCATGCAAGTTGTCACTGTCTAGTTTATTTGAATAGAAGCTTACAAGTTGTCACTGTCTAGTTTAATTCAATAGAAGCATGCAAGTATTCACTGTCTAGTTTATTTAAATAGAAGCATGCATGTTGTCACTGTCTAGTTCATTTCAATAGAAGCATGCAAGTTGCCACTGTCCTAGTTCATTTTAATAGAGGCATGCAAGTTGTCACTGTCTAAATCATTTCAATAGAAGCATGCAAGTTGTCACTGTCTAGAGTTCATTTCAATAGAAGCATGCAAGTCGTCACTTCCTGGTACTTTAATTAAAAGCATGCACGTTGTCACTGTCTAGTTCATTTCATAGAAGCATGCAAGTTGTCACTGTCTAGTTCATTTTAGTAGAAGCTTGCAAGTTGTCACTGTCTAGTTCGATTCAATAGAGCATGCAAGTTGTCACTGTCTAGTTCATTTCAATAGAAGCATGCATGTTGTCACTGTCTAGTTCATTTTAATGGAAGCATGTAAGTTGTCACTGTCTATTTCATTTCAATAGAGGCATGCAAGTTGTCACTGTCTGCTTCATTTCAATAGTAGCATGAAAGTTGTCACTTTCTGGTTCATTTCAATAAAAGCATGCAAGGTTTCACTTTCTAGTTCATTTCAATAGAAGCATGCAAGTTGTCACTGTCTAGTTCATTTTAATAGAAGCATAAAAGTTGTCAATGTATAGTTCATTTCAATAGAAGCATGCAAGTTGTCACTGTCTAAAGTTCATTTCAATAGAAGCATGCAAGTTGTCACTGTCTAGTTCATTTCAATAGAAGCATGCAAGTTGTCACTTTCTAGCTCATTTCAATAGTAGCAAGCAAGTTGTCACTGTCTAGTTCATTTTAAAGAAGCATGCAAGTTTTCACTGTCTAGTTTATTTCAATAGAAGAATTCAAGTTGTCACTGTCTAGGTCATTTCAATAGAAGCTTGCAAGTTGTCACTGTCTATTTCATTTCAAAAGAAGCATGCGAGTTTCACTGTCTAGTTCATTTCAAAAGAAGCATGCGAGTTTCACTGTCTAGTCCATTTCAAAAGAAGCATGCAAGTTGTCACTGTCTAGTTCATTTCAATAGAAGCATGCAAGTTGTCACTGTCTAAATCATTTCAATAGAAGCATGCAAGTTGTCACTGTCTGAATCATTTCAATAGAAGCATGCAAGTTTTCGCTGTCTAGTTCATTTCGATAGAAGCATGCAAGTTGTCACTGTCTAGTTCATTTCAATAGAAGCATGCATGTTGTCACTGTCTAGTTCATTTCAATAGAAGCATGCAAGTTGTCACTGTCTAAATCATTTCAATAGAAGCATGCAAGTTGTCACTGTCTAGTTCATTTCAATAGAAGCATGCAAGTTGTCACTGTCTAGTTCATTTCAATAGAAGCATGCATGTTGTCACTGTCTAGTTCATTTCAATAGTAGCATGCAAGTTGTCACTGTCTAGTTCATTTCAATAGAAGCATGCAAGTTGTCACTGTCTAGCTCATTTCAATAGTAGCAAGCAAGTTGTCACTGTCTAGTTCATTTTAAAGAAGCATGCAAGTTTTCACTGTCTAGTTTATTTCAATAGAAGCATTCAAGTTGTTACTGTCTAGGTCATTTCAATAGAAGCTTGCAAGTTGTCACTGTCTAGTTCATTTCAATAGAAGCATGCAAGTTGTCACTGTCTAGTTCATTTCAATAGAGGCATGCAAGTTGTCACTGTCTAGTTTATTTCAATAGAAGCTTGCAAGTTGTCACTGTCTAGTTCATTTCAAAAGAAGCATGCGAGTTTCAATGTCTAGTCCATTTCAAAGGAAGCATGCAGGTTGTCACTGTCTAGTTAGTTTCAATAGAAGCATGCAAGTTGTCACTGTCTAAATCATTTAAATAGAAGCATGCAAGTTGTCACTGTCTAGTTCATTTCAATAGTAACATGGAAGTTGTCACTGTCAGGTTCATTTTAATAGTAGCATTCAAGTTGTCACTGTCCGGTTAATTTCAATAGTAGCATGCAAGTTGTCACTGTCTAGTTCATTTCAATAGAAGCATGCAAGTTGTCACTGTCTAGCTCATTTCAATAGTAGCAAGCAAGTTGTCACTGTCTAGTTCATTTTAAAGAAGCATGCAAGTTGTCACTGTCTAGTTTATTTCAATAGAAGCTTGCAAGTTGTCACTGTCTAGTTCATTTCAAAAGAAGCATGCGAGTTTCAATGTCTAGTCCATTTCAAAGGAAGCATGCAGGTTGTCACTGTCTAGTTAGTTTCAATAGAAGCATGCAAGTTGTCACTGTCTAAATCATTTAAATAGAAGCATGCAAGTTGTCACTGTCTAGTTCATTTTGATACAAGCATGCAAGTTGTCATTGTCTAGTTCATTTCAATAGAAGCTTGCAAGTTGTCACTGTCTAGTTCATTTCAATAGAAGCATGCAAGTTGTCACTGTCTAGTTCATTTCAATAGAAGCTTACAAGTTGTCACTGTCTAGTTTAATTCAATAGAAGCATGCAAGTATTCACTGTCTAGTTTATTTAAATAGAAGCATGCATGTTGTCACTGTCTAGTTCATTTCAATAGAAGCATGCAAGTTGCCACTGTCTAGTTCATTTCAATAGAAGCATGCAAGTTGTCACTTTCTGGTTCTTTAATTAAAAGCATGCACGTTGTCACTGTCTAGTTCATTTCAATAGAAGCATGCAAGTTGTCACTGTCTAGTTCATTTTAGTAGAAGCTTGCAAGTTGTCACTGTCTAGTTCATTTCAATAGAGCATGCAAGTTGTCACTGTCTAGTTCATTTCAATAGAAGCATGCATGTTGTCACTGTCTAGTTCATTTTAATGGAAGCATGTAAGTTGTCACTGTCTAGTTCATTTCAATAGAGGCATGCAAGTTGTCACTGTCTGCTTCATTTCAAAAGTAGCATGCAAGTTGTCACATTCCGGTTCATTTCAATAGTAACATGGAAGTTGTCACTGTCCGGTTCATTTCAATAGTAGCATTCAAGTTGTCACTGTCCGGTTCATTTCAATAGTAGCATGTAAGTTGTCACTGTCTAGTTCATTTCAAAAGAAGCATGCAAGGTTTCACTTTCTGGTTCATTTAAATAGTAGCATGCAAGTTGTCACTGTCTGGTTCATTTCAATAGTAGCATGCAAGTTGTCAGTGTCTGGTTCATTTCAATAGTAGCATGTAAGTTGTCACTGTCTTTTTCATTTTAATAGAAGCAAGCAAATTGTCACTGTCTAAAGTTCATTTCAATAGAAGCATGCAAGTTGTCACTGTCTAGTTCATTTCAATAGAAGCATGCAAGTTGTCACTGTCTAGTTCATTTTAATAGAAGCATAAAAGTTATCACTGTATAGTTCATTTCAATAGAAGCATGCAAGTTGTCACTGTCTAAAGTTCATTTCAATAGAAGCATGCAAGTTGTCACTGTCTAGTTCATTTCAATAGAAGCATGCAAGTTGTCACTTTCTAGCTAATTTCAATAGTAGCAAGCAAGTTGTCACTGTCTAGTTCATTTTAAAGAAGCATGCAAGTTTTCACTGTCTAGTTTATTTCAATAGAAGCATTCAAGTTGTCACTGTCTAGGTCATTTCAATAGAAGCTTGCAAGTTGTCACTGTCTAGTTCATTTCAAAAGAAGCATGCGAGTTTCACTGTCTAGTTCATTTCAAAAGAAGCATGCGAGTTTCACTGTCTAGTCCATTTCAAAAGAAGCATGCAAGTTGTCACTGTCTAGTTCATTTCAATAGAAGCATGCAAATTGTCACTGTCTAAATCATTTCAATAGAAGCATGCAAGTTGTCACTGTCTTAATCATTTCAATAGAAGCATGCAAGTTTTCACTGTCTAGTTCATTTCGATAGAAGCATGCAAGTTGTCACTGTCTAGTTCATTTCAATAGAAGCATGCATGTTGTCACTGTCTAGTTCATTTCAATAGAAGCATGCAAGTTGTCACTGTCTAAATCATTTCAATAGAAGCATGCAAGTTGTCACTGTCTAGTTCATTTCAATAGAAGCATGCAAGTTGTCACTGTCTAGTTCATTTCAATAGAAGCATGCATGTTGTCACTGTCTAGTTCATTTCAATAGAAGCATGCAAGTTGTCACTGTCTAGTTCATTTCAATAGAAGCATGCAAGTTGTCACTGTCTAGTCCATTTCAAAGGAAGCATGCAGGTTGTCACTGTCTAGTTCGTTTCAATAGAAGCATGCAAGTTGTCACTGTCTAAATCATTTCAATAGAAGCATGCAAGTTGTCACTGTCTAGTTCATTTTGATACAAGCATGCAATTTGTCACTGTCTAGTTCATTTCAATAGAAGCTTGCAAGTTGTCACTTTCTAGTTCATTTCAATAGAAGCATGCAAGTTGTCACTGTCTAGTTTTATTTGAATAGAAGCTTACAAGTTGTCACTGTCTAGTTTAATTCAATAGAAGCATGCAAGTATTCACTGTCTAGTTTATTTAAATAGAAGCATGCATGTTGTCACTGTCTAGTTCATTTCAATAGAAGCATGCAAGTTGCCACTGTCTAGTTCATTTTAATAGAGGCATGCAAGTTGTCACTGTCTAAATCATTTCAATAGAAGCATGCAAGTTGTCACTGTCTAGAGTTCATTTCAATAGAAGCATGCAAGTCGTCACTTCTGGTACTTTAATTAAAAGCATGCACGTTGTCACTGTCTAGTTCATTTCATAGAAGCATGCAAGTTGTCACTGTCTAGTTCATTTTAGTAGAAGCTTGCAAGTTGTCACTGTCTAGTTCGATTCAATAGAGCATGCAAGTTGTCACTGTCTAGTTCATTTCAATAGAAGCATGCATGTTCACTGTCTAGTTCATTTTAATGGAAGCATGTAAGTTGTCACTGTCTATTTCATTTCAATAGAGGCATGCAAGTTGTCACTGTCTGCTTCATTTCAATAGTAGCATGAAAGTTGTCACTTTCTGGTTCATTTCAATAAAAGCATGCAAGGTTTCACTTTCTAGTTCATTTCAATAGAAGCATGCAAGTTGTCACTGTCTAGTTCATTTTAATAGAAGCATAAAAGTTGTCAATGTATAGTTCATTTCAATAGAAGCATGCAAGTTGTCACTGTCTAAAGTTCATTTCAATAGAAGCATGCAAGTTGTCACTGTCTAGTTCATTTCAATAGAAGCATGCAAGTTGTCACTTTCTAGCTCATTTCAATAGTAGCAAGCAAGTTGTCACTGTCTAGTTCATTTTAAAGAAGCATGCAAGTTTTCACTGTCTAGTTTATTTCAATAGAAGAATTCAAGTTGTCACTGTCTAGGTCATTTCAATAGAAGCTTGCAAGTTGTCACTGTCTATTTCATTTCAAAAGAAGCATGCGAGTTTCACTGTCTAGTTCATTTCAAAAGAAGCATGCGAGTTTCACTGTCTAGTCCATTTCAAAAGAAGCATGCAAGTTGTCACTGTCTAGTTCATTTCAATAGAAGCATGCAAGTTGTCACTGTCTAAATCATTTCAATAGAAGCATGCAAGTTGTCACTGTCTGAATCATTTCAATAGAAGCATGCAAGTTTTCGCTGTCTAGTTCATTTCGATAGAAGCATGCAAGTTGTCACTGTCTAGTTCATTTCAATAGAAGCATGCATGTTGTCACTGTCTAGTTCATTTCAATAGAAGCATGCAAGTTGTCACTGTCTAAATCATTTCAATAGAAGCATGCAAGTTGTCACTGTCTAGTTCATTTCAATAGAAGCATGCAAGTTGTCACTGTCTAGTTCATTTCAATAGAAGCATGCATGTTGTCACTGTCTAGTTCATTTCAATAGTAGCATGCAAGTTGTCACTGTCTAGTTCATTTCAATAGAAGCATGCAAGTTGTCACTGTCTAGCTCATTTCAATAGTAGCAAGCAAGTTGTCACTGTCTAGTTCATTTTAAAGAAGCATGCAAGTTTTCACTGTCTAGTTTATTTCAATAGAAGCATTCAAGTTGTTACTGTCTAGGTCATTTCAATAGAAGCTTGCAAGTTGTCACTGTCTAGTTCATTTCAATAGAAGCATGCAAGTTGTCACTGTCTAGTTCATTTCAATAGAGGCATGCAAGTTGTCACTGTCTAGTTTATTTCAATAGAAGCTTGCAAGTTGTCACTGTCTAGTTCATTTCAAAAGAAGCATGCGAGTTTCAATGTCTAGTCCATTTCAAAGGAAGCATGCAGGTTGTCACTGTCTAGTTAGTTTCAATAGAAGCATGCAAGTTGTCACTGTCTAAATCATTTAAATAGAAGCATGCAAGTTGTCACTGTCTAGTTCATTTCAATAGTAACATGGAAGTTGTCACTGTCAGGTTCATTTTAATAGTAGCATTCAAGTTGTCACTGTCCGGTTAATTTCAATAGTAGCATGCAAGTTGTCACTGTCTAGTTCATTTCAATAGAAGCATGCAAGTTGTCACTGTCTAGCTCATTTCAATAGTAGCAAGCAAGTTGTCACTGTCTAGTTCATTTTAAAGAAGCATGCAAGTTGTCACTGTCTAGTTTATTTCAATAGAAGCTTGCAAGTTGTCACTGTCTAGTTCATTTCAAAAGAAGCATGCGAGTTTCAATGTCTAGTCCATTTCAAAGGAAGCATGCAGGTTGTCACTGTCTAGTTAGTTTCAATAGAAGCATGCAAGTTGTCACTGTCTAAATCATTTAATTAGAAGCATGCAAGTTGTCACTGTCTAGTTCATTTTGATACAAGCATGCAAGTTGTCATTGTCTAGTTCATTTCAATAGAAGCTTGCAAGTTGTCACTGTCTAGTTCATTTCAATAGAAGCATGCAAGTTGTCACTGTCTAGTTCATTTCAATAGAAGCTTACAAGTTGTCACTGTCTAGTTTAATTCAATAGAAGCATGCAAGTATTCACTGTCTAGTTTATTTAAATAGAAGCATGCATGTTGTCACTGTCTAGTTCATTTCAATAGAAGCATGCAAGTTGCCACTGTCTAGTTCATTTCAATAGAAGCATGCAAGTTGTCACTTTCTGGTTCTTTAATTAAAAGCATGCACGTTGTCACTGTCTAGTTCATTTCAATAGAAGCATGCAAGTTGTCACTGTCTAGTTCATTTTAGTAGAAGCTTGCAAGTTGTCACTGTCTAGTTCATTTCAATAGAGCATGCAAGTTGTCACTGTCTAGTTCATTTCAATAGAAGCATGCATGTTGTCACTGTCTAGTTCATTTTAATGGAAGCATGTAAGTTGTCACTGTCTAGTTCATTTCAATAGAGGCATGCAAGTTGTCACTGTCTGCTTCATTTCAAAAGTAGCATGCAAGTTGTCACATTCCGGTTCATTTCAATAGTAACATGGAAGTTGTCACTGTCCGGTTCATTTCAATAGTAGCATTCAAGTTGTCACTGTCCGGTTCATTTCAATAGTAGCATGTAAGTTGTCACTGTCTAGTTCATTTCAAAAGAAGCATGCAAGGTTTCACTTTCTGGTTCATTTAAATAGTAGCATGCAAGTTGGTCACTGTCTGGTTCATTTCAATAGTAGCATGCAAGTTGTCAGTGTCTGGTTCATTTCAATAGTAGCATGTAAGTTGTCACTGTCTTTTTCATTTTAATAGAAGCAAGCAAATTGTCACTGTCTAAAGTTCATTTCAATAGAAGCATGCAAGTTGTCACTGTCTAGTTCATTTCAATAGAAGCATGCAAGTTGTCACTGTCTAGTTCATTTTAATAGAAGCATAAAAGTTATCACTGTATAGTTCATTTCAATAGAAGCATGCAAGTTGTCACTGTCTAAAGTTCATTTCAATAGAAGCATGCAAGTTGTCACTGTCTAGTTCATTTCAATAGAAGCATGCAAGTTGTCACTTTCTAGCTAATTTCAATAGTAGCAAGCAAGTTGTCACTGTCTAGTTCATTTTAAAGAAGCATGCAAGTTTTCACTGTCTAGTTTATTTCAATAGAAGCATTCAAGTTGTCACTGTCTAGGTCATTTCAATAGAAGCTTGCAAGTTGTCACTGTCTAGTTCATTTCAAAAGAAGCATGCGAGTTTCACTGTCTAGTTCATTTCAAAAGAAGCATGCGAGTTTCACTGTCTAGTCCATTTCAAAAGAAGCATGCAAGTTGTCACTGTCTAGTTCATTTCAATAGAAGCATGCAAATTGTCACTGTCTAAATCATTTCAATAGAAGCATGCAAGTTGTCACTGTCTTAATCATTTCAATAGAAGCATGCAAGTTTTCACTGTCTAGTTCATTTCGATAGAAGCATGCAAGTTGTCACTGTCTAGTTCATTTCAATAGAAGCATGCATGTTGTCACTGTCTAGTTCATTTCAATAGAAGCATGCAAGTTGTCACTGTCTAAATCATTTCAATAGAAGCATGCAAGTTGTCACTGTCTAGTTCATTTCAATAGAAGCATGCAAGTTGTCACTGTCTAGTTCATTTCAATAGAAGCATGCATGTTGTCACTGTCTAGTTCATTTCAATAGAAGCATGCAAGTTGTCACTGTCTAGTTCATTTCAATAGTAGCAAGCAAGTTGTCACTGTCTAGTTCATTTTAAAGAAGCATGCAAGTTTTCACTGTCTAGTTTATTTCAATAGAAGCATTCAAGTTGTTACTGTCTAGGTCATTTCAATAGAAGCTTGCAAGTTGTCACTGTCTAGTTCATTTCAATAGAAGCATGCAAGTTGTCACTGTCTAGTTCATTTCAATAGAGGCATGCAAGTTGTCACTGTCTGCTTCATTTCAATATTAGCATGCAAGTTGTCACTGTCCGGTTCATTTCAATAGTAACATGGAAGTTGTCACTGTCAGGTTCATTTTAATAGTAGCATTCAAGTTGTCACTGTCCGGTTCATTTCAATAGTAGCATGCAAGTTGTCACTGTCTAGTTCATTTCAATAGAAGCATGCAAGTTGTCAATTTCTGGTTCATTTCAATAAAAGCATGCAAGTTGTCACTGTCTGGTTCAATTCAATAGTAGCATGCAAGTTGTCACTGTCTGGTTCATTTCCAATAGTAGCATGCAAGTTGTCAGTGTCTGGTTCATTTCAATAGTAGCATGTAAGTTGTCAC
>JAZGLO010003012.1:0-15405 GCA_036873155.1 Biomphalaria sudanica
TTTTTCATTTCAATAGAAGCAAGCAAGTTGTCACTGGCTGGTTCATTTCAATAGAAGTGAGTAAGTTGTCACTGTCTTGTTTATTTCAATAGTAGCATTTTAGTTGTCATTGTCTGTATCTTTTCAATAGTAGCATGCAAGTTGTCACTGTCTAGTTCATTTTAATAGAAGCATTCAAGTTGTCACTTTCTGGTTCATTTCAATAGTAGCATGCAAGTTGTCACTGTCTGGTTCATTTCAATAGTAGCATGCAAGTTGTCAGTGTCTGGTTCATTTCAATAGTAGCATGTAAGTTGTCACTGTCTTTTTCATTTCAATAGAAGCATGCAAATTGTCACTGTCTGGTTCTTTTCAATAGAAGCGAGCAATTTGTCACTGTCTAGAGTTTATTTCAATAGAAGCATGCAAGTTGTCACTTTCTGGTTCATTTCAATAAAAGCATGCACTTTGTCACTGTCTGGTTCATTTCAATAGTAGTATGCAAGTTGTCACTGTCTGGTTCATTTCAATAGAAGCATGTATGTTGTCACTGTTTAGTTCATTTCAATAGAAGCATGCAAGTTGTCACTGTCTAGTTCATTTAAATAGAAGCATACAAGTTGTCACTGTCTAGTTCATTTCAATAGAAGCATGCAAAATGTCACTGTCTAGCTCATTTCAATAAAAGCATGCAAGTTGTCACTGTCTAGAGTTCATTTCAATAGAAGCATGCAAGTTGTCACTGTCTAGCTCATTTCAAAGAAGCATTCATGTTGTAACTGTATAGTTTATTTCAAAGAAGCATGCAAGTTGTCACTGTCTAGTTCATTTCAATAGAAGCATTCAAGTTGTCACTGTCTAGGTCATTTCAATAGAAGCTTGCAAGTTGTCACTGTCTAGTTAATTTCAAAAGAAGCATGCGAGTTTCACTGTCTAGTTCATTTCAAAAGAAGCATGCAAGTTGTCACTGTCCAGTTCATTTCAATAGTATCATGCAAGTTGTCACTGTCTAGTTAATTTCAATAGAAGCATGCAAGTTGTCACTGTCTAGTTCATTTCGATAGAAGCATGCAAGTTGTCACTGTCTAGTTCATTTCAATAGAAGCTTGCAAGTTGTCACTGTCTAGTTAATTTCAAAAGAAGCATGCGAGTTTCACTGTCTAGTTCATTTAAATAGAAGCATGCGAGTTTTTTTGTCTAGTCCATTTCAAAAGAAGCATGCAAATTATCACTGTCTAGTTCATTTTAATAGAAGCATGCAAGTTATCACTGTCTAAATCATTTCAATAGAAACATGCAAGTTGTCACTGTCTAAATCATTTCAATAGAAGCATGCAAGTTGTCACTGTCTAGTTCATTTCGATAGAAGCATGCAAGTTGTCACTGTCTAGTTCATTTCAATAGAAGCATGCAAGTTGTCACTGTCTAGTTCATTTCAATAGAAGCTTGCAAGTTGTCACTGTCTAGTTCATTTCAATAGAAGCATGCAAGTTGTCACTGTCTAGTTCATTTTAGTAGAAGCTTGCAAGTTGTCACTGTCTAGTTCATTTCAATAGAGCATACAAGTTGTCACTGTCTAGTTCATTTCAATAGAAGCATACATGTTGTCACTGTCTAGTTCATTTTAATGGAAGCATGAAAGTTGTCACTGTCTGCTTCATTTCAATAGTAGCATGCAAGTTGTCACTGTCTAGTTCATTTCAATAGAGCATACAAGTTGTCACTGTCTAGTTCATTTCAATAGAAGCATACATGTTGTCACTGTCTAGTTCATTTTAATGGAAGCATGAAAGTTGTCACTGTCTGCTTCATTTCAATAGTAGCATGCAAGTTGTCACTGTCCGGTTCATTTCAATAGTAACATGGAAGTTGTCACTGTCCGGTTCATTTCAATAGTAGCATTCAAGTTGTCACTGTCCGGTTCATTTAAATAGTAGCATGTAAGTTGTCACTGTCTAGTTCATTTTAATAGAAGCATGCAAGTTGCCACTTTCTGGTTCATTTCAATAAAAGCATGCAAGGTTTCACTTTCTGGTTCATTTCAATAGTAGCATGCAAGTTGTCACTGTCTGGTTCATTTCAATAGTAGCATGCAAGTTGTCACTGTCTGGTTCATTTCAATAGTAGCATGCAAGTTCTCAGTGTCTGGTTCATTTCAATAGTAGCATGTAAGTTGTCACTGTCTTTTTCATTTTAATAGAAGCAAGCAAGTTGTCACTGTCTAAAGTTCATTTCAATAGAAGCATGCAAGTTGTCACTGTCTAGTTCATTTCAATAGAAGCATGCAAGTTGTCACTGTCTTGTTCATTTTAATAGAAGCATAAAAGTTGTCACTGTATAGTTCATTTCAATAGTAGCATGCAAGTTGTCACTGTCTGGTTCATTTCAATAGTAGCATGCAAGTTGTCAGTGTCTGGTTCATTTCAATAGTAGCATGTAAGTTGTCACTGTCTTTTTCATTTCAATAGAAGCATGCAAATTGTCACTGTCTGGTTCTTTTCAATAGAAGCGAGCAATTTGTCACTGTCTAGAGTTTATTTCAATAGAAGCATGCAAGTTGTCACTTTCTGGTTCATTTCAATAAAAGCATGCACTTTGTCACTGTCTGGTTCATTTCAATAGTAGTATGCAAGTTGTCACTGTCTGGTTCATTTCAATAGAAGCATGTATGTTGTCACTGTTTAGTTCATTTCAATAGAAGCATGCAAGTTGTCACTGTCTAGTTCATTTAAATAGAAGCATACAAGTTGTCACTGTCTAGTTCATTTCAATAGAAGCATGCAAAATGTCACTGTCTAGCTCATTTCAATAAAAGCATGCAAGTTGTCACTGTCTAGAGTTCATTTCAATAGAAGCATGCAAGTTGTCACTGTCTAGCTCATTTCAAAGAAGCATTCATGTTGTAACTGTATAGTTCATTTCAAAGAAGCATGCAAGTTGTCACTGTCTAGTTCATTTCAATAGAAGCATTCAAGTTGTCACTGTCTAGGTCATTTCAATAGAAGCTTGCAAGTTGTCACTGTCTAGTTAATTTCAAAAGAAGCATGCGAGTTTCACTGTCTAGTTCATTTCAAAAGAAGCATGCAAGTTGTCACTGTCCAGTTCATTTCAATAGTATCATGCAAGTTGTCACTGTCTAGTTAATTTCAATAGAAGCATGCAAGTTGTCACTGTCTAGTTCATTTCAATAGAGGCATGCAAGTTGTCACTGTCTGCTTCATTTCAATATTAGCATGCAAGTTGTCACTGTCCGGTTCATTTCAATAGTAACATGGAAGTTGTCACTGTCAGGTTCATTTTAATAGTAGCATTCAAGTTGTCACTGTCCGGTTCATTTCAATAGTAGCATGCAAGTTGTCACTGTCTAGTTCATTTCAATAGAAGCATGCAAGTTGTCAATTTCTGGTTCATTTCAATAAAAGCATGCAAGTTGTCACTGTCTGGTTCAATTCAATAGTAGCATGCAAGTTGTCACTGTCTGGTTCATTTCAATAGTAGCATGCAAGTTGTCAGTGTCTGGTTCATTTCAATAGTAGCATGTAAGTTGTCACTGTCTTTTTCATTTCAATAGAAGCAAGCAAGTTGTCACTGGCTGGTTCATTTCAATAGAAGTGAGTAAGTTGTCACTGTCTTGTTTATTTCAATAGTAGCATTTAAGTTGTCATTGTCTGTATCTTTTCAATAGTAGCATGCAAGTTGTCACTGTCTAGTTCATTTTAATAGAAGCATGAAAGTTGTCACTGTCTGCTTCATTTCAATAGTAGCATGCAAGTTGTCACTGTCTAGTTCATTTCAATAGAGCATACAAGTTGTCACTGTCTAGTTCATTTCAATAGAAGCATACATGTTGTCACTGTCTAGTTCATTTTAATGGAAGCATGAAAGTTGTCACTGTCTGCTTCATTTCAATAGTAGCATGCAAGTTGTCACTGTCCGGTTCATTTCAATAGTAACATGGAAGTTGTCACTGTCCGGTTCATTTCAATAGTAGCATTCAAGTTGTCACTGTCCGGTTCATTTAAATAGTAGCATGTAAGTTGTCACTGTCTAGTTCATTTTAATAGAAGCATGCAAGTTGCCACTTTCTGGTTCATTTCAATAAAAGCATGCAAGGTTTCACTTTCTGGTTCATTTCAATAGTAGCATGCAAGTTGTCACTGTCTGGTTCATTTCAATAGTAGCATGCAAGTTGTCACTGTCTGGTTCATTTCAATAGTAGCATGCAAGTTCTCAGTGTCTGGTTCATTTCAATAGTAGCATGTAAGTTGTCACTGTCTTTTTCATTTTAATAGAAGCAAGCAAGTTGTCACTGTCTAAAGTTCATTTCAATAGAAGCATGCAAGTTGTCACTGTCTAGTTCATTTCAATAGAAGCATGCAAGTTGTCACTGTCTTGTTCATTTTAATAGAAGCATAAAAGTTGTCACTGTATAGTTCATTTCAATAGTAGCATGCAAGTTGTCACTGTCTGGTTCATTTCAATAGTAGCATGCAAGTTGTCAGTGTCTGGTTCATTTCAATAGTAGCATGTAAGTTGTCACTGTCTTTTTCATTTCAATAGAAGCATGCAAATTGTCACTGTCTGGTTCTTTTCAATAGAAGCGAGCAATTTGTCACTGTCTAGAGTTTATTTCAATAGAAGCATGCAAGTTGTCACTTTCTGGTTCATTTCAATAAAAGCATGCACTTTGTCACTGTCTGGTTCATTTCAATAGTAGTATGCAAGTTGTCACTGTCTGGTTCATTTCAATAGAAGCATGTATGTTGTCACTGTTTAGTTCATTTCAATAGAAGCATGCAAGTTGTCACTGTCTAGTTCATTTAAATAGAAGCATA
The DNA here is from genome assembly GCA_036873155.1 of Biomphalaria sudanica. Lineage (NCBI taxonomy): Eukaryota > Metazoa > Mollusca > Gastropoda > Planorbidae > Biomphalaria > Biomphalaria sudanica. The sequence continues at coordinate 4,815 of JAZGLO010003012.1, forward strand.
CAAGTTGTCACTGTCTAGTTCATTTCAATAGAAGCATGCAAAATGTCACTGTCTAGCTCATTTCAATAAAAGCATGCAAGTTGTCACTGTCTAGAGTTCATTTCAATAGAAGCATGCAAGTTGTCACTGTCTAGCTCATTTCAAAGAAGCATTCATGTTGTAACTGTATAGTTCATTTCAAAGAAGCATGCAAGTTGTCACTGTCTAGTTCATTTCAATAGAAGCATTCAAGTTGTCACTGTCTAGGTCATTTCAATAGAAGCTTGCAAGTTGTCACTGTCTAGTTAATTTCAAAAGAAGCATGCGAGTTTCACTGTCTAGTTCATTTCAAAAGAAGCATGCAAGTTGTCACTGTCCAGTTCATTTCAATAGTATCATGCAAGTTGTCACTGTCTAGTTAATTTCAATAGAAGCATGCAAGTTGTCACTGTCTAGTTCATTTCAATAGAGGCATGCAAGTTGTCACTGTCTGCTTCATTTCAATATTAGCATGCAAGTTGTCACTGTCCGGTTCATTTCAATAGTAACATGGAAGTTGTCACTGTCAGGTTCATTTTAATAGTAGCATTCAAGTTGTCACTGTCCGGTTCATTTCAATAGTAGCATGCAAGTTGTCACTGTCTAGTTCATTTCAATAGAAGCATGCAAGTTGTCAATTTCTGGTTCATTTCAATAAAAGCATGCAAGTTGTCACTGTCTGGTTCAATTCAATAGTAGCATGCAAGTTGTCACTGTCTGGTTCATTTCAATAGTAGCATGCAAGTTGTCAGTGTCTGGTTCATTTCAATAGTAGCATGTAAGTTGTCACTGTCTTTTTCATTTCAATAGAAGCAAGCAAGTTGTCACTGGCTGGTTCATTTCAATAGAAGTGAGTAAGTTGTCACTGTCTTGTTTATTTCAATAGTAGCATTTAAGTTGTCATTGTCTGTATCTTTTCAATAGTAGCATGCAAGTTGTCACTGTCTAGTTCATTTTAATAGAAGCATTCAAGTTGTCACTTTCTGGTTCATTTCAATAGTAGCATGCAAGTTGTCACTGTCTGGTTCATTTCAATAGTAGCATGCAAGTTGTCAGTGTCTGGTTCATTTCAATAGTAGCATGTAAGTTGTCACTGTCTTTTTCATTTCAATAGAAGCATGCAAATTGTCACTGTCTGGTTCTTTTCAATAGAAGCGAGCAATTTGTCACTGTCTAGAGTTTATTTCAATAGAAGCATGCAAGTTGTCACTTTCTGGTTCATTTCAATAAAAGCATGCACTTTGTCACTGTCTGGTTCATTTCAATAGTAGTATGCAAGTTGTCACTGTCTGGTTCATTTCAATAGAAGCATGTATGTTGTCACTGTTTAGTTCATTTCAATAGAAGCATGCAAGTTGTCACTGTCTAGTTCATTTAAATAGAAGCATACAAGTTGTCACTGTCTAGTTCATTTCAATAGAAGCATGCAAAATGTCACTGTCTAGCTCATTTCAATAAAAGCATGCAAGTTGTCACTGTCTAGAGTTCATTTCAATAGAAGCATGCAAGTTGTCACTGTCTAGCTCATTTCAAAGAAGCATTCATGTTGTAACTGTATAGTTCATTTCAAAGAAGCATGCAAGTTGTCACTGTCTAGTTCATTTCAATAGAAGCATTCAAGTTGTCACTGTCTAGGTCATTTCAATAGAAGCTTGCAAGTTGTCACTGTCTAGTTAATTTCAAAAGAAGCATGCGAGTTTCACTGTCTAGTTCATTTCAAAAGAAGCATGCAAGTTGTCACTGTCCAGTTCATTTCAATAGTATCATGCAAGTTGTCACTGTCTAGTTTATTTCAATAGAAGCATGCAAGTTGTCACTGTCTAGTTCATTTCGATAGAAGCATGCAAGTTGTCACTGTCTAGTTCATTTCAATAGAAGCTTGCAAGTTGTCACTGTCTAGTTAATTTCAAAAGAAGCATGCGAGTTTCACTGTCTAGTTCATTTAAATAGAAGCATGCGAGTTTCTTTTCTAGTCCATTTCAAAAGAAGCATGCAAATTATCACTGTCTAGTTCATTTTAATAGAAGCATGCAAGTTATCACTGTCTAAATCATTTTAATAGAAACATGCAAGTTGTCACTGTCTAAATCATTTCAATAGAAGCATGCAAGTTGTCACTGTCTAGTTCATTTCGATAGAAGCATGCAAGTTGTCACTGTCTAGTTCATTTCAATAGAAGCATGCAAGTTGTCACTGTCTAGTTCATTTCAATAGAAGCTTGCAAGTTGTCACTGTCTAGTTCATTTCAATAGAAGCATGCAAGTTGTCACTGACTAGTTCATTTTAGTAGAAGCTTGCAAGTTGTCACTGTCTAGTTCATTTCAATAGAGCATACAAGTTGTCACTGTCTAGTTCATTTCAATAGAAGCATACATGTTGTCACTGTCTAGTTCATTTTAATGGAAGCATGAAAGTTGTCACTGTCTGCTTCATTTCAATAGTAGCATGCAAGTTGTCACTGTCTAGTTCATTTCAATAGAGCATACAAGTTGTCACTGTCTAGTTCATTTCAATAGAAGCATACATGTTGTCACTGTCTAGTTCATTTTAATGGAAGCATGAAAGTTGTCACTGTCTGCTTCATTTCAATAGTAGCATGCAAGTTGTCACTGTCCGGTTCATTTCAATAGTAACATGGAAGTTGTCACTGTCCGGTTCATTTCAATAGTAGCATTCAAGTTGTCACTGTCCGGTTCATTTAAATAGTAGCATGTAAGTTGTCACTGTCTAGTTCATTTTAATAGAAGCATGCAAGTTGCCACTTTCTGGTTCATTTCAATAAAAGCATGCAAGGTTTCACTTTCTGGTTCATTTCAATAGTAGCATGCAAGTTGTCACTGTCTGGTTCATTTCAATAGTAGCATGCAAGTTGTCACTGTCTGGTTCATTTCAATAGTAGCATGCAAGTTCTCAGTGTCTGGTTCATTTCAATAGTAGCATGTAAGTTGTCACTGTCTTTTTCATTTTAATAGAAGCAAGCAAGTTGTCACTGTCTAAAGTTCATTTCAATAGAAGCATGCAAGTTGTCACTGTCTAGTTCATTTCAATAGAAGCATGCAAGTTGTCACTGTCTTGTTCATTTTAATAGAAGCATAAAAGTTGTCACTGTATAGTTCATTTCAATAAAAGCATGCAAGTTGTCACTGTCTAAAGTTCATTTCAATAGAAGCATGCAAGTTGTCACTGTCTAGTTCATTTCAATAGAAGCATGCAAGTTGTCACTGTATAGCTCATTTCAATAGTAGCAAGCAAGTTGTCACTGTCTAGTTCATTTTAAAGAAGCATGCAAGTTGTCACTGTCTAGTTTATTTCAATAGAAGCATTCAAGTTGTCACTGTCTAGGTCATTTCAATAGAAGCTTGCAAGTTGTCACTGTCTAGTTCATTTCAAAAGAAGCATGCGAGTTTCAATGTCTAGTCCATTTCAAAAGAAGCATGCAGGTTGTTACTGTCTAGTTCGTTTCAATAGAAGCATGCAAGTTGTCACTGTCTAAATCATTTCAATAGAAGCATGCAAGTTGTCACTGTCTAGTTCATTTTGATACAAGCATGCAAGTTGTCACTGTCTAGTTCATTTCAATAGAAGCTTGCAAGTTGTCACTGTCTAGTTCATTTCAATAGAAGCATGCAAGTTGTCACTGTCTAGTTCTTTTCAATAGAAGCTTGCAAGTTGTCACTGTCTAGTTTAATTCAATAGAAGCATGCAAGTATTCACTGTCTAGTTTAATTCAATAGAAGCATGCAAGTATTCACTGTCTAGTTTATTTAAATAGAAGCATGCATGTTGTCACTGTCTAGTTCATTTCAATAGAAGCATGCAAGTTGCCACTGTCTAGTTCATTTTAATAGAGGCATGCAAGTTGTCACTGTCTAAATCATTTCAATAGAAGCATGCAAGTTGTCACTGTCTAGAGTTCATTTCAATAGAAGCATGCAAGTTGTCACTTTCTGGTTCTTTAATTAAAAGCATGCACGTTGTCACTGTCTAGTTCATTTCAATAGAAGCATGCAAGTTGTCACTGTCTAGTTCATTTTAGTAGAAGCTTGCAAGTTGTCACTGTCTAGTTCATTTCAATAGAGCATGCAAGTTGTCACTGTCTAGTTCATTTCAATAGAAGCATGCATGTTGTCACTGTCTAGTTCATTTTAATGGAAGCATGTAAGTTGTCACTGTCTAGTTTATTTCAATAGAGGCATGCAAGTTGTCACTGTCTGCTTCATTTCAATAGTAGCATGCAAGTTTTCACTGTCCGGTTTATTTCAATAGTAACATGGAAGTTGTTACTGTCCGGTTCATTTCAATAGTAGCATTCAAGTTGTCACTGTCCGGTTCATTTCAATAGTAGCATGTAAGTTGTCACTGTCTAGTTCATTTCAAAAGAAGCATGCAAGTTGCCACTTTCTGGTTCATTTCAATAAAAGCATGCAAGGTTTCACTTTCTGGTTCATTTAAATAGTAGCATGCAAGTTGTCACTGTCTGGTTCATTTCAATAGTAGCATGCAAGTTGTCACTGTCTGGTTCATTTCAATAGTAGCATGCAAGTTGTCAGTGTCTGGTTCATTTCAATAGTAGCATGTAAGTTGTCACTGTCTTTTTCATTTCAATAGAAGCAAGCAAGTTGTCACTGTCTAAAGTTCATTTCAATAGAAGCATGCAAGTTGTCACTGTCTAGTTCATTTCAATAGAAGCATGCAAGTTGTCACTGTCTAGTTCATTTTAATAGAAGCATAAAAGTTGTCACTGTATAGTTCATTTCAATAGAAGCATGCAAGTTGTCACTGTCTAAAGTTCATTTCAATAGAAGCATGCAAGTTGTCACTGTCTAGTTCATTTCAATAGAAGCATGCAAGTTGTCACTGTCTAGCTCATTTCAATAGTAGCAAGGAAGTTGTCACTGTCTAGTTCATTTTAAAGAAGCATGCAAGTTTTCACTGTCTTGTTTATTTCAATAGAAGCATTTAAGTTGTCACTGTCTAGGTCATTTCAATAGAAGCTTGCAAGTTGTCACTGTCTAGTTCATTTCAAAAGAAGCATGCGAGTTTCACTGTCTAGTTCATTTCAAAAGAAGCATGCGAGTTTCACTGTCTAGTCCATTTCAAAAGAAGCATGCAAGTTGTCACTGTCTAGTTCATTTCAAAAGAAGCATGCGAGTTTCACTGTCTAGTTCATTTCAAAAGAAGCATGCGAGTTTCACTGTCTAGTCCATTTCAAAGGAAGCATGCAGGTTGTCACTGTCTAGTTCGTTTCAATAGAAGCATGCAAGTTGTCACTGTCTAAATCATTTCAATAGAAGCATGCAAGTTGTCACTGTCTAGTTCATTTTGATACAAGCATGCAAGTTGTCACTGTCTAGTTCATTTCAATAGAATCTTGCAAGTTGTCACTGTCTAGTTCATTTCAATAGAAGCATGCAAGTTGTCACTGTCTAGTTCATTTCAATAGAAGCTTGCAAGTTGTCACTGTCTAGTTTAATTCAATACAAGCATGCAAGTATTCACTGTCTAGTTTATTTAAATAGAAGCATGCATGTTGTCACTGTCTAGTTCATTTCAATAGAAGCATGCAAGTTGCCACTGTCTAGTTCATTTTAATAGAGGCATGCAAGTTGTCACTGTCTAAATCATTTCAATAGAAGCATGCAAGTTGTCACTGTCTAGAGTTCATTTCAATATAAGCATGCAAGTTGTCACTTTCTGGTTCTTTAATTAAAAGCATGCACGTTGTCACTGTCTAGTTCATTTCAATAGAAGCATGCAAGTTGTCACTGTCTAGTTCATTTCAATAGAAGCATGCAAGTTGTCACTGTCTAGTTCATTTCAATAGAAGCATGCATGTTGTCACTGTCTAGTTCATTTCAATAGAAGCATGCAAGTTGTCACTGTCTAGTTCATTTCAATAGAAGCTTGCAAGTTGTCACTGTCTAGTTCATTTTAATAGAAGCATAAAAGTTGTCACTGTATAGTTCATTTCAATAAAAGCATGCAAGTTGTCACTGTCTAAAGTTCATTTCAATAGAAGCATGCAAGTTGTCACTGTCTAGTTCATTTCAATAGAAGCATGCAAGTTGTCACTGTCTAGCTCATTTCAATAGTAGCAAGCAAGTTGTCACTGTCTAGTTCATTTTAAAGAAGCATGCAAGTTGTCACTGTCTAGTTTTTTTCAATAGAAGCTTGCAAGTTGTCACTGTCTAGTTCATTTCAAAAGAAGCATGCGAGTTTCAATGTCTAGTCCATTTCAAAGGAAGCATGCAGGTTGTCACTGTCTAGTTCGTTTCAATAGAAGCATGCAAGTTGTCACTGTCTAAATCATTTCAATAGAAGCATGCAAGTTGTCACTGTCTAGTTTATTTTGATACAAGCATGCAAGTTGTCACTGTCTAGTTCATTTCAATAGAAGCTTGCAAGTTGTCACTGTCTAGTTCATTTCAATAGAAGCATGCAAGTTGTCACTGTCTAGTTCATTTCAATAGAAGCTTGCAAGTTGTCACTGTCTAGTTTAATTCAATACAAGCATGCAAGTATTCACTGTCTAGTTTATTTAAATAGAAGCATGCATGTTGTCACTGTCTAGTTCATTTCAATAGAAGCATGCAAGTTGCCACTGTCTAGTTCATTTTAGTAGAAGCTTGCAAGTTGTCACTGTCTAGTTCATTTCAATAGAGCATGCAAGTTGTCACTGTCTAGTTCATTTCAATAGAAGCATGCATGTTGTCACTGTCTAGTTCATTTTAATGGAAGCATGCAAGTTGTCACTGTCTGCTTCATTTCAATAGTAGCATGCAAGTTGTCACTGTCCGGTTCATTTCAATAGTAACATGGAAGTTGTCACTGTCCGGTTCATTTCAATAGTAGCATTCAAGTTGTCACTTTCCGGTTCATTTCAATAGTAGCATGTAAGTTGTCACTGTCTAGTTCATTTTAATAGAAGCATGCAAGTTGCCACTTTCTGGTTCATTTCAATAAAAGCATGCAAGGTTTCACTTTCTGGTTCATTTCAATAGTAGCATGCAAGTTGTCACTGTCCGGTTCATTTCAATAGTAGCATGCAAGTTGTCACTGTCTGGTTCATTTCAATAGTAGCATGCAAGTTGTCAGTGTCTGGTTCATTTCAATAGTAGCATGTAAGTTGTCACTGTCTAGTTCATTTCAATAGAAGCATGCAAGTTGTCACTGTCTAGCTCATTTCAATAGAAGCATTCAAGTTGTCACTGTCTAGGTCATTTCAATAGAAGCTTGCAAGTTGTCACTGTCTAGTTCATTTCAATAGAAGCTTGCAAGTTGTCACTGTCTAGTTCATTTAAATAGAAGCATGCAAGTTGTCACTGTCTAGTTCATTTCAATAGAAGCTTGCAAGTTGTCACTGTCTAGTTTAATTCAATAGAAGCATGCAAGTATTCACTGTCTATATTATTTAAATAGAAGCATGCATGTTGTCACTGTCTAGTTCATTTCAATATAAGCATGCAAGTTGCCACTGTCTAGTTCATTTCAATAGAAGCATGCAAGTTGTCACTGTCTAGAGTTCATTTCAATAGAAGCATGCAAGTTGTCACTTTCTGGTTCTTTAATTAAAAGCATGCACGTTGTCACTGTCTAGTTCATTTCAATAGAAGCATGCAAGTTGTCACTGTCTAGTTCATTTTAGTAGAAGCTTGCAAGTTGTCACTGTCTAGTTCATTTCAATAGAGCATGCAAGTTGTCAATGTCTAGTTCATTTCAATAGAAGCATGCATGTTGTCACTGTCTAGTTCATTTTAATGGAAGCATGTAAGTTGTCACTGTCTAGTTCATTTCAATAGAGGCATGCAAGTTGTCACTGTCTGCTTCATTTCAATAGTAGCATGCAAGTTGTCACTGTCCGGTTCATTTCAATAGTAACATGGAAGTTGTCACTGTCCGGTTCATTTCAATAGTAGCATTCAAGTTGTCACTGTCCGGTTCATTTCAATAGTAGCATGTAAGTTGTCACTGTCTAGTTCATTTCAAAAGAAGCATGCAAGTTGCCACTTTCTGGTTCATTTCAATAAAAGCATGCAAGGTTTCACTTTCTGGTTCATTTAAATAGTAGCATGCAAGTTGTCACTGTCTGGTTCATTTCAATAGTAGCATGCAAGTTGTCACTGTCTGGTTCATTTCAATAGTAGCATGCAAGTTGTCAGTGTCTGGTTCATTTCAATAGTAGCATGTAAGTTGTCACTGTCTTTTTCATTTCAATAGAAGCAAGCAAGTTGTCACTGTCTAAAGTTCATTTCAATAGAAGCATGCAAGTTGTCACTGTCTAGTTCATTTCAATAGAAGCATGCAAGTTGTCACTGTCTAGTTCATTTTAATAGAAGCATAAAAGTTGTCACTGTCTAAAGTTCATTTCAATAGAAGCATGCAAGTTGTCACTTTCTAGTTCATTTCAATAGAAGCATGCAAGTTGTCACTTTCTAGCTCATTTCAATAGTAGCAAGCAAGTTGTCACTGTCTAGTTCATTTTAAAGAAGCATGCAAGTTTTCACTGTCTAGTTTATTTCAATAGAAGCATTCAAGTTGTCACTGTCTAGGTCATTTCAATAGAAGCTTGCAAGTTGTCACTGTCTAGTTCATTTCAAAAGAAGCATGCGAGTTTCACTGTCTAGTTCATTTCAAAAGAAGCATGCGAGTTTCACTGTCTAGTCCATTTCAAAAGAAGCATGCAAGTTTTCACTGTCTAGTTCATTTCAATAGAAGCATGCAAGTTGTCACTGTCTAAATCATTTCAATAGAAGCATGCAAGTTGTCACTGTCTGAATCATTTCAATAGAAGCATGCAAGTTTTCACTGTCTAGTTCATTTCGATAGAAGCATGCAAGTTGTCACTGTCTAGTTCATTTCAATAGAAGCATGCATGTTGTCACTGTCTAGTTCATTTCAATAGAAGCATGCAAGTTGTCACTGTCTAAATCATTTCAATAGAAGCATGCAAGTTGTCACTGTCTAGTTCATTTCAATAGAAGCATGCAAGTTGTCACTGTCTAGTTCATTTCAATAGAAGCATGCATGTTGTCACTGTCTAGTTCATTTCAATAGAAGCATGCAAGTTGTCACTGTCTAGTTCATTTCAATAGAAGCATGCAAGTTGTCACTGTCTAGCTCATTTCAATAGTAGCAAGCAAGTTGTCACTGTCTAGTTCATTTTAAAGAAGCATGCAAGTTTTCACTGTCTAGTTTATTTTAATAGAAGCATTCAAGTTGTTACTGTCTAGGTCATTTCAATAGAAGCTTGCAAGTTGTCACTGTCTAGTTCATTTCAATAGAAGCATGCATGTTGTCACTGTCTAGTTCATTTCAATAGAGGCATGCAAGTTGTCACTGTCTGCTTTATTTCAATATTAGCATGCAAGTTGTCACTGTCCGGTTCATTTCAATAGTAACATGGAAGTTGTCACTGTCAGGTTCATTTTAATAGTAGCATTCAAGTTGTCACTGTCCGGTTCATTTCAATAGTAGCATGCAAGTTGTCACTGTCAAGTTCATTTCAATAGAAGCATGCAAGTTGTCACTTTCTGGTTCATTTCAATAAAAGGATGCAAGTTGTCACTGTCTGGTTCAATTCAATAGTAGCATGCAAGTTGTCACTGTCTGGTTCATTTCAATAGTAGCATGCAAGTTGTCAGTGTCTGGTTCATTTCAATAGAGGCATGTAAGTTGTCACTGTCTTTTTCATTTCAATAGAAGCAAGCAAGTTGTCACTGTCTAGTTCATTTCAATAGAAGTGAGTAAGTTGTCACTGTCTTGTTTATTTCAATAGTAGCATTCAAGTTGTCATTGTCTGTATCATTTCAATAGTAGCATGCAAGTTGTCACTGTCTAGTTCATTTCAATAGAAGCATGCAAGTTGTCACTGTCTGGTTCAATTCAATAGTAGCATGCAAGTTGTCACTGTCTGGTTCATTTCAATAGTAGCATGCAAGTTGTCAGTGTCTGGTTCATTTCAATAGTAGCATGTAAGTTGTCACTGTCTTTTTCATTTCAATAGAAGCAAGCAAGTTGTCACTGTCTTAAGTTCATTTCAATAGAAGCATGCAAGTTGTCACTGTCTACTTCATTTTAATAGAAGCATAAAAGTTGTCACTGTATAGTTCATTTCAATAGAAGCATGCAAGTTGTCATTGTCTAAAGTTCATTTCAATAGAAGCATGCAAGTTGTCACTGTCAAGTTCATTTCAATAGAAGCATGCAAGTTGTCACTGTCTAGCTCATTTCAATAGTAGCAAGCAAGTTGTCACTGTCTAGTTCATTTTAAAGAAGCATGCATGTTTTCACTGTCTAGTTTATTTCAATAGAAGCATTCAAGTTGTCACTGTCTAGGTCATTTCAATAGAAGCTTGCAAGTTGTCACTGTCTAGTTAATTTCAAAAGAAGCATGCGAGTTTCACTGTCTAGTTCATTTCAAAAGAAGCATGCAAGTTGTCACTGTCCAGTTCATTTCAATAGTATCATGCAAGTTGTCACTGTCTAGTTAATTTCAATAGAAGCATGCAAGTTGTCACTGTCTAGTTCATTTCGATAGAAGCATGCAAGTTGTCACGTTCTAGTTCATTTCAAT
>JAZGLO010003013.1:0-22655 GCA_036873155.1 Biomphalaria sudanica
TAGAGAAAGATAAAGAGAGAGAGAAGAGGAAAGAGAGACAGACAGATTGAAGGACAAAACAGATAGAAATATTAAATATACAATCTGAGAGCTTGACCTTTCACCTATTTTATACATCGCGAAGTAGGCTTAATCAGAACAAAATGTTCACATTTATTTATTTGATTAAACCAAAAAATCTCTAATGTCGCTTGACCACTTCTTAAATTTATCCTCACTAACATTGTCTCTGACCTATGTCCACAGTCTATCTCAACCACATCCACAGACCTGGCAACAAGGTGTTTACCTGCTACGTGGCAGACTATTTTGGCGATGTGGGAGTTCTGGACGGTAGGTAGACAGACCCAATGAATTTGATATTGTTTTGGTCCTAATTGTTATGTGCCGAGTAAGTTGCAGTTACAGCCCTTCTAGTCAATTGTGTATGCATTTTTGTCTTCTTATCTTATCTTATATAATACAGACGTTACTTCAAAAAAGAAGATGATTACGTCTTATGTGTTGGGTCGAGTACTTCGATTCGAAACATATGCGTAGCACAAAACCTAGATAGATGCTTTAACTCAAGTCTTAAAAACAAGTTTTTACAAAGCTTCTATCAATTCACTCCGTCTGTCTCACTGGATTCTTGTACGCGTTTTCTCTCTCACTTTCCATTCTCGGATCAACTTATTCATTGTGGACACATGAATCAATTAAAAAAAAATTAATTAATGGAAATTAATTAATTGTATTTTACATACAAAAGCTGTCCATGTCAAGTGGTCGTCCAGTCTTCCTCTTTTAATCTTACAATTTTTTTTAGCGTTTCTTATATGGCCAACACAGTTCTGCATATCGCTTTCTTTTTCTTTTTTAAATGTTAGTTTATGGCGTAAAGAAAGTAAAGCGGATCTTCAACATCCAATCATAAACGAGGAAATGTATGTGTTTGAAATAGATCGTGGAAATTATTTAGTACATATCTGAAGAGTTGGATACCTGGGCCTCCAGAAGAGGACTAAAATTGGATAATGTCTGACAAAAAAACAACAACAAAAAAACTCGCATTAAAACCATTTTAAACTTGGAAGTAAATAAACGACAATATTAACTTTTATATTTTCTTATAGGATGTGAACATATTGTTTTTCACAGCATTGTTCATTTATGAATATTGTAATGACACAAGATGCGTAGAAGTTGAGGTTAATCGGGTTTTTCCTAATTGATGTGACGAGTAATTAAAAAGTAGGATTAGGAACTAGAGAGAGTAACGAACAAGACGCCTGAGAGGACGACGCTCTAAGTCTAGCCACGACAGAGGACTGTGCCCTTTGTATTGTTCATTAAATTGTGGAAGTTATCAGCCTGCGTTATCAAGTATATTCTTGATTCATTTTGTTGTTGTGTCTTCTATGAACTCGCATGCACCATTAACATATAGAATCATCAACAAAATAGACCATCAACAATCTATGCTATAAAGTAGAATGTGAGGTGTATGTATGTGACTTATAGACATCAAAACCGCTTGACCAATCTTGATAAAACTTGGCAGAAATGTTTCTTGGGTACCAACTTAGACCTTAGTGTATGTATTGTAGCCCTAAAACAAACTTAAGACCCTAAAAAAAAAAATAAAGTTGTCCGACTCTATTAAAGCTGTAGTATTTTATGGATCTAGGCCATGTCTACAATGTTGACATGAGAAAAGATCGAAAGGATTTAGACCTAGATCTAATTTTAAGAAATACACTTTGTGCAGATAGATTTTTACTTTGACACATGAAAATACAAAAGAAGATCCTTTGATTTCATTATATACTAAAATTAACCTTCAATTTTGTGTTTCAAAAGCATTTTTTGCACTAATTAGTTCGTTATATTTGTGACTATAGATTTCCTGACGAACATTCTTTCATTAGACAATACCGTAATGAATCGCTTACTAAAAATTAATTCGTTTAATTGTTTACTTTATAATCCCATCCCTAGATCTAAAACTCTAATTCAACTCTAAGATGATAAAACTTCTCTTCGCACAGATAGTTTTATACTTTAACACATGAACATACTAATTATAGTCCATTCATTTCATATTTTGATCAAATAAACATTCAAAGTTTTTACAAAACCTGCGAAGCCGAGCTAAGATAGGCTTAGATCTATATTCATTCATGAATGGCGTACTAAAAATTATTTCGTTTAATTGTTCACTTTATAATCCCATTCATTTAACAAAGCTATCGTTCTTTTCGTTTTTAATAGATATGAATGTATCGACTTCGGGTAAACCCATTTTCGCAAAACTAATTTTATTTTCGTAGCGAAAGAGAAATAACGTGAAAGGATCATTGGCTAAGTTTAACATACATCTAAATCCAATCCACTACATTAGTAAAAACAAACTTAGACCCGCAGGCCTCGGGTACTGCCAGGCTAGTATATATATATATATATGATGAATTCCATGCACATTTTCTTTACAGTGTTTTTTTTTTGTGTGAGAAGAATTGTCCTCACTGAGTCTACGAAGCATTAAATTCTCTTTTTATGTGCTCCTTAATAAGCGAAAATGTTATTTCAACTTAGAATTATTATTAAATTAGGCCGTAGATTGCAAAAGAAAGGTTACAAAATTCTGACAATTGAGGCGCATCTTTATATAAGACATTGTCGAAAACGTGTCATTTTTCTGCTTATTATAAGCGTTTAATATACAAATTAAATTTGATTTGAACGATAGTCTAACCGCTATGGTTATTAAACTCTAAATGTGTAGAATATGTATGTGTTTATGTGTTTATAATTACCAAATAAAAAGTGATGTCTGGTAACTCTGCTATGATGAATTTGCTGTTCTATAAAAGGTCTTATTACTTTTGCATATCATCAGCAAGTAATCTCTTCAGTACAGAAAAGTTTCATAATAGAGTTTCATACAGAATAGCTCATAATCACATTGTATCAGAATAGGTAATAAAGGTTTGAATTATTTTTGTTCAAAGTCTACAGATCTTCATCTAGTCACATGATCCATTGCTGTCCATAGTGAAATTACGCTGAGCTTTACATTTTATTTCACGAATAGATTCGTAGATTGGTAACTTATAAATTGGATGTTTAGCTATTGAAATATTGCACATTACTTTGGAACCCGATTTATTACTTAGAAATCTTGAATGAAAATAATCCTATAATAACTAGGTCACACTAGGTACTAGGTACATTGTTTCACTGTATTTATTCATGGTCATTGTTGACAGCTGTACACTAGACAACATTGCTGAACACGCAGAAGCACATTAGCCATTTAGTTTGTTGACGTCGGGATTTTCATTAAGATCATTAATACATTAGTACTCTAAGGACAGATTAAGCCATAAAAAGGCAAGAATAAGCCATAAAAAGGCCAGAACAAGCCATAAAAAGGCCAGGCTAAGCCATAAAAGGCCACTTGGAAACTATTCAAATGATGAAAGATATATTCGGTTTCGATTATATGTTACATTTTACATGAATAGACTTAACTCTCGATCTAAGCACCCAACCTTTTTCAAGAAGCAAATTGTATTCTAAACGAAACTTGAACTTAATCTAATGCAATATTATGCTCCTCCAGTCGCGAGGTGACTATGGATAATTTCAAAAAAGTAAGAAGAATGCCTGGGCATTAGCTATGGTAAGAACACTGTCACAACAGTGCCCCCATTTCTTCACGCAGCTGATCTATTCAAAGGAATGGGAAATGCGATATACTTTGTGGTCAGCGGCATCGCATGCTCCGTTAGAGAGTAGCATTGTGTGCTCCGTCAGAGAGTAGCATTGTGTGCTCCGTCAGAGAGTAGCATCGCCTGCTCCGTCAGAGAGTAGCATTGTGTGCTCCGTCAGAGAGTAGCATTGTGTGCTCCGTCAGAGAGTAGCATTGTGTGCTCCGTCAGCGAGTAGCATTGTGTGATCCGTCAGAGAGTAGCATTGTGTGCTCCGTCAGAGAGTAGCATTGTGTGCTCCGTCAGAGAGTAGCATCGCCTGCTCCGTCAGAGAGTAGCATTGTGTGCTCCGTCAGAGAGTAGCATTGTGTGCTCCGTCAGAGAGTAGCATTGTGTGCTCCGTCAGCGAGTAGCATTGTGTGCTCCGTCAGAGAGTAGCATTGTGTGCGCCGGCTCCTGATTTTCCTCACCGTTGATTCCCAAAGCTTTCCCCATGTTTGGGTCTAGCTGCAAGGCGAGTAACTGGAGTCTAAATCAGAAAGTTTCGGACAGGAGCCATGACTGGGCGGACATAGTAACCTAATGGCTGGATGCTAGCCCTATTTCTAGACATTATAAACTTTTAGGTGTCTAGTATTGGAGATTCTCATGCCTGAATGCAAATCCATAAATAGCAAACTTGTTTTGGTTTATCCGGTGTACTGAACACGAAAGTACTGACAAGTGAAGCATTTAAATAAATCATATAAATGTGTTTGTTACACTCTTAAGCATTGTTTTTGGTGCTATAGTGTCACATTTGTAATTAAATGAATGGCTGCCTGGTTGTGCGGTTTGCGCGTTGGACTGTCGTTCGGATTTATCGACGGTCGAGGGTTCAAACCCTGCCCGCTCCCATCCCCCGTCGTCCTGCGGGAGGTTTGGACTAGGAAGTAAACTATCTTCAACTCTGAAGGAACATCCGAATTATGTCAAACAAACAAACAAATTCAATACTTCTAAAGTAAATACAAATGTACAAATTATTTAGTCTAATCTTTTAATATGGCGTCAATATCTAACTTTTATCTTCAACTTTCATGTGATGGCCAAAGTCATTTCTTTTTATGACTTTCATCTACTTTTGTGATCTAAAGAAATTAAAAGAAATCTACAAATCAAAGTGTAACCAACGAACAGATGAGATGAACTTTTACTCCTTTAGTGTGAAAATAGCAATAGAATAAGTACGGTGTATTTTAAAGTTATCTGCCCTTTAGAGCTAATGGAATTTAAAAAATAACACACTTTAATAAAAATAGGTGTGTCTAATATTTGCTTTTTTTTTTTTTTAATTTCATGTCTTCAAGGCCCCACGCCAGGCAGGATTCATGAGCTGGAAGAGAAAGACCGCCAAAAGTCAGCAGAAATAGAAGCATCAACATTACAACTTTTGAAGAGCAGAAATGTAAGTGTTGCATTTAATGTGAGAAAGTGGGAGATTAGGTACAAGATTGGCAATATACGCTCAATAATAGACCTTGACATGTCCATGACATCTTACCCTCTGACCTTGCCAGATTACAGCAGTCCCCTCACTCCCCCCCCCCCCCCCCCCAATATCTTTTGTCTTTCTTAGGTTCAATTAACTTCCTTTGCATCAATTTTAAGAAAATTAGCCAGTCTCTTTCAAATCCAATAGAAACTAATGAATGTATTTCATAATGCAAAAGAAGTATGTGGCCAGCACAACACCAGCAGCTGTTGCTCACCCGGCCATGGATACAAAATAGATGTTCTCAAGTGGTTACCCTTTTGTCAACAACTGACCACAATATTACCGTTTATTCGTTCTGAATTGCTTCCATAACTTAATTTACATTTTTCTCCAGGTTCGGGCTTGTATGTAGTCTTCGCCCCCCCCCCCCCCCCGCCATACACACCAAAAGAACATTGTATCTTTTAGGTCACTGAAAGCCATCTTCATGAATGCTATTATCTTTATTACCCAATGCTACAAGAGACTCTACAAAGATAGTAGAGTGCCATAAATACTATTTATTGTTATATGTAGTGTTTTCAAATTGGTATCTGTTTTGGTTTAGTTCTATATCTTGCTGTAGAATTTAGTGTTACCGAGAAAGAAAAAGGACTATAAAATAGATAGATTATACCCACCGACAGCACCCATTTTGTTTTACTGCTGTATCCTTAATGTTGTGGGCTGTCACTCACCTTTGTTTATACGCTGCTAAGGCTACTAATACACGTACTTCAATCCACTTGGCTGCATGGTTATGTGCTCTACGCTCTGGACTGTCATCTCGATGGTCCCCGGTTCAGACTCTGGTCAAAGCTATCCCCCTGACCGTCTTCAGGGAGGTTTGGTCCAGGATGGAATCAATTTCAATTTTGAAGCAACATACGAAGTATGTAAAACATAAACAAACATTATAATAAAAACTACAAAAAAAAAAGGAAATGATTGCAAAGTCTAGGTATTGAAAGCTGTCTTTAAAAAACAACAACAAAATATTAGTGAGTGATTCGGGTATACAACTGTATCTGACACCACATCAGCTCCACATTTAGACATTCTACAGAATAACCACGCAGAGCACTTTGTCTTCTAGTAGTAAAACATAGGCTAAAACAACTAATTGCAGCATCATCAGTCTTTGTGGGTCACTGTGTGGGTCCCTTTGGGGGCTATAGATATTGAAATATTTTTGCTTGTTTGAAAGAAAGAAATTGTACAACCCACTATCTCTGAAACCCCTCCCTGCTTGAAAACCCTCCATCCTTAAAACTATCGGTGTTTATACAAAGTATCACATGGCGTTCAAAGTGTTTATTTTGGAACGCAGCATTAACCTCAGAGAATTGAGCTTCCAATCTGCTGTCATTAGAAAAAAACACAAGGCCAGAGCGAGATATTATTATGTCTAATGACGTCAAACGGACACACTTCCTTGTAGTGCTCTGTTTAGATTAAGGTGGCTTTCATAGCTTAGGGTAGTTTTAGCTTTTGATTCCACGATATTTCCTTTGAGGTGATTTGTTGGATTTACACTTCTCAAGGGAGTTAAATACTCCCGTGCATAAAGTTGAAGGGCGACTGCCTGGTCAAATAGTACGCGCTTCGGAGAGTCAACACGTTGGCCTGAGCTCAAATATCGCTCGCCGTCATTTTTATTTCAATTTACTTATCTTAATTTCCCGTTAACAATAAGTTTCAATATCGACGAGCACACTGTATGAAAGCTTGTAAATGTTTCATTAATTACATCAACTAGCTTTCCGAATGTGCTCGTCGCATTGATTATTCATAGCACTGTAAAACAAAACAAAAGAAAATCCTAAAGCAAGTACTTTAAACAGGGGCGGACTGGGTGTCACAATTGGCCTTGGCATAACCATACCATCTGGCCCACTAATTCATTACCATATTACATCTATTGTCACCTGCCCTAGAAATAATTTAAGTTTTGCTAATGCATCGATAACTGAACGCAAGCTGCAAAAGTGGGTTTAGATTGGCCTAATTTAACGTGTATTTCTACAACCAGATAGAAGGAGAGGCTATAGAAAATCTCAATTTGTACAAACATTTGTACAATTTCAACATTAAGAAGTTTGTTATGGGACACGCCCCTGTCAATCAATCGTACTTCTTTAAAATTTAGTAATAACCATTTGAACTGTTATCACAAAAAAAGTCTCTCTGCTTTCACCTCCATCGCTCACAATAGTCATCTCCCTTACACATCTTTGTCTATCCCTGACGGCGTAAAATTCGTAGCAGGAAAATTCTGTGATCGTGCGACGAACCGACCCTATTATATAATGAACATTTAACCGTTAAAACGCGTGTGGAAGTTTAGCCTCTAAACATCGGAATTGTAATTCTATTTTGTATGTATTCATTGTAAAACAGCTCAGCACTTTAAGGGTTAACTGCACATGTTATATTTGAGTCATTTTTTGTAACCTTGAATCTGTAGAATACTGTATACAATAATAACTCCTTATTAAAGGAAAATTTGTTATATAATTACCAGAGTATTTTCGCACTGGATTATACAAAAATAATAAACCTTATGTTGTTTGTTAAAATCACTTAGTGTAGGCCTATAGAGAGAATTGTAAACAACCAGTTTCATGATACATGTTTATACATCTAGGTTGCTCCATTATTACTAAAGTATGTGTTTAGCATTACACAGTAAAGTCTATAAAGTTTTGAAAGGTAAAAGAATGCCAATCACATTTACGGTACTTATTGCCATTCAAAGTGGCCCATTCGGCAACCCCACCGGCCCATTTGGGTACCGGCTCACCGGGAATGTGCCCCGTTGCCCAAATAGCCAGTTCGCCCCTGACCTTAAAGCTATATATTTAAACTGAATTCAATTTAAAAAAAAACACTTAAAAGGTAGTCTACGATTTTCCTTTTAAAAAAATAAATAAAAAACACCCATCAGATGGTAGATATTGTCTTTATTTTTGTAAATCTCAAAAGATGGTATAGTTCCGGTCTCTTAAAAGATTGCATAGTTCAGGTCTCTTTAAAGATCCTAAAGTTACGGTCTCTTAAAAGATCGTGCAGTTCTGGTCTCTTAAAAAATCTTATATTTCCTGTCTCTTAAAATATCGTATATTTCCGGTCTCTTTAAAGATCGAATAGTTCCGGTCTCTCATAACTGAATTCTTGCACAGTCTACAATTCACCACAAAAAAGATGAACACATACTAAGAAAGAGCTAAGCACACACAAAAAAAGACAAAATCAAATATGAACATTGTGGGATTCAGATGGGCGGCTCGATGCCGATTGTTGAGATGTCTTGAAATTTAAAGAAAAATGTCAGTGATACATCGGGATCGTAATACCGATCCTTGGCTTGGTAAAAAGAAATAATATTGCAGATGTAGTTTCTGGTGTATCATTTCAAAAGTCGACCAGGTTAAAGGTCGTCAGTGCAAATCTTATCAGTGCTCTAATGTGTCCCTTCCTCTGGTGCTCCTCCCTGTGTAAAGTTTAAGATATGCAGCCCTATTTGACCCACCCGGTAGCAGAGATAACGTGATAGGTGGACGTGACATGTGGAGGACATCTCAGATGGTTATTTATTGGCCTTGATTTTTTTTATCGTCATTGCCTTTTTTTTTAACAATACCTTTATTCTCGTCCTAGCTTTATGAGGGCAGAACCTGTACGCTGATCTCAATAAACGACTTTAATGATTTTTCTAGAAATTTAACAATTGATGTATATGAGAAAAGAATTATGAATTAACTAGTTGGCCACGTGGGGAAAACTCTAGTTTGACCTTTATCATTTTTCGAGTAAAAAAGGAAATAACTTTAAATTTGACTATATATCTAGGTCTAGGTCTATCTAACTATTATAAAAAACGCAAGCTTATAATTTATGGCCATATTAGAAGATCTGCGGGGCTTGCAAAGACCTTCCTTTAGGGAATAGTACCGTTAAAAGAAGAAGAGGCAGACAGAGAAAACGATGGGAGGACAGCATAAAAGAATGGACAGGCCTGCCATTGAAAAAGGTACTAAACAAGGCAAAAGACAGGGAGGAATGGAGAAAGACGGTCGACGAGTCTTGCTTGGTGCCCCAACGGTCCAACAGACTAAGGGATAGGTAAAGGTAAAGGTAAAAAAAGGTCTATCCAACATCGGTTTTGAAATTACTATCTGTTAGGATCATCAATAGTGCTAGATGTTACGATCACACTAGATGTCAAGATGTCACGTTGAAGCACAATCAATGATCGTAATTGCCGAGGATTCAGAAATAGTCAGTTGATAAGATGATCACCTAGAAGTTGCTAATTGATAAGAGGATCATCTAGAAGTTACTGGTTGACAAGACGATCTAAGTATATATATTATATATTTTCAATGAATAAACTTCTCTTGGTCTAAAACTATTACTTTAATTCAGAACTTGAAAAAGCTATTCACAAATAATTACAATGGTTGAATGCACTTGAATAGAATAACTAATCTACACAATAATATAATTGAGTTCTAACACTAGACTCTCGTACAGGTCATCTCTAACACGTTCCACACAAGACTGGCGCAATCTAGAATCTTCCCCGGGCTCTAGAGCGTTATCACGTGACCAATCTCTCCGCTGTAAGGCCAACCAATAAATGCAGCTCAAATAATTAATATTTCTAACCAAACACATTTACTCCAAAACATACGTTTGTTGCGTGATGGAAATTCCCGAGCTAACTGAACTAGTCGGCAGACCTTGGGCGGCTAAATATAGATACAGTGTACGTGACACTATCGCTTTCTGGATTTTCCCAATGAAGGCCTTTTCTGACTGAAGAGTTTAATCAATTAATGTTCAGGAACAGTTTGTGCATCGTTTTCTAAGTCTAGTAGATCTAAATGCTTATCATTGGAATATTATAAAGTGTATCAGATCTATAGATTCACTTAACCAGGATTCTTTCGCATCTAGAAAAGGGGGGTGGGGTTGGCGTGGTAAACAAATGTTATATTATTTTTTAATCTAACATTCAATTATTTTTAAGAGAAAAACAATTGGTTGTATAAAAGTTGTCTTTTAAAACAAAATGTGTTTTAAATGTTTTTCCTATTTCTTGTTGCATTGTAGCAAACAAGAATCACACTCCGATATGTCAAGACTACAAATACTCTCATTCTCTTTTGGAAACTGTTTCTTTCATTCCTTCCACTCGATCTCTCTCTTTCTTATATAAACTTTAAGCGAATTTTTATTTTCTTTGAAGTAGTATTGCCAGACATTCTTTAGACGAAAATTGAATTGTGGAGATCTTGATAAATGTTTTAAACAAACTTTTTGGTGTATCCTGTGTACACAATAAAGTGTTCATTAACTATACTTTTATAAAGGTCTAGATTAATTTCTTACACTGTTTAGCACTTCAGGATCTAATTTTCTAATGAAGCACAAAAATAATTTCTATTAAATAATTTCTATTAAATAAAGTGTTCATTAACTATACTTTTATAAAGGTCTAGATCAGGGGTTTTCAACCTGTGGATCGCAACCCCCTAGGGGGTCGAATGACGATTTGCCAGGGATCGCCTAAAACCATCGAAAATATGGATTGTTATTGTCTATTGCTGTATCTGTGTGTGTGTGTGTGGGGGGGGGGTCGCGGCAGAGTGGGGGATTGTAAAAAGGGGTCGCCGAGCATAAAAGATTGAGAACCGCTGGTCTAGATAAATTTCTTACACTGTTTAGCACTTCAGGATCTAATTTTCTAATGAAGCACAAAAATAATTTCTATTTGGAGCTTATTTAAAAACGAAGGGGAGAGTAATTAACTTTATATAAGAGATTTGTTAAAGAGGCAGGAGAGCTGTTGTAACAGTTGGATCTAAATCTAGGTGATATCCATGCAGTTGTAACAGTTGGATCTAAATCTATGGGATATCCATGCAGTTGTAACAGTTGGATCTAAATCTATGGGATATCCATGCAGTTGTAACAGTTGGATCTATTTCTAAGTGATATCCATGCAGTTGTAACAGTTGGATCTAAATCTATGGGATATCCATGCAGTTGTAACAGTTGGATCTAAATCTAGGTGATATCCATGCAGTTGTAACAGTTGGATCTAAATCTATGGGATATCCATGCAGTTGTAACAGTTGGATCTAAATCTATGGGATATCCATGCAGTTGTAACAGTTGGATCTATTTCTATGTGATATCCATGCAGTTGTAACAGTTGGATCTAAATCTATGGGATATCCATGCAGTTGTAACAGTTGGATCTAAATCTAGGTGATATCCATGCAGTTGTAACAGTTGGATCTAAATCTATGGGATATCCATGCAGTTGTAACAGTTGGATCTAAATCTATGGGATATCCATGCAGTTGTAACAGTTGGATCTATTTCTATGTGATATCCATGCAGTTGTAACAGTTGGATCTAAATCTATGTGATATCCATGCAGTTGTAACAGTTGGATCTAAATCTATGTGATATACGTAACAGTTGGATCTAAATCTATGTGATATCCATGCAGTTGTCACAGTTGGATCTAAATCTATGTGATATCCATGCAGTTGTATCAGTTGGATCTAAATCTATGTGATATACGTAACAGTTGGATCTAAATCTATGTGATATCCATGCAGTTGTCACAGTTGGATCTAAATCTATGTGATATCCATGTAGTTGTAACAGTTGGATCTAAATCTATGTGATATCCATGCAGTTGTAACAGATGGATCTAAATCTATGTGATATCCATGCAGTTGTCACAGTTGGATCTAAATCTATGTGATATCCATGCAGTTGTAACAGTTGGATCTAAATCTATGTGATATCCATGCAGTTGTCACAGTTGGATCTAAATCTATGTGGTATTCATGCAGTTGTAACAGTTAGATCTAAATCTATGTGATATCCATGCAGTTGTAACGGATCTAAATCTATGTGATATCCATGCAGTTGTAACGGATCTAAATCTATGTGATATCCATGCAGTTGTAACAGTTGGATCTAAATCTATGTGATATCCATGCAGTTGTAACAGTTGGATCTAAATCTATGTGATATACGTAACATTTGGATCTAAATCTATGTGATATCCATGCAGTTGTCACAGTTGGATCTAAATCTATGTGATATCCATGCAGTTGTCACAGTTGGATCTAAATCTATGTGATATCCATGCAGTTGTAACGGATCTAAATCTATGCGATATCCATGCAGTTGTAACAGTTGGATCTAAATCCTATGTGATATCCATGCTGTTGTAACAGTTGGATCTAAATCTATGTGATATCCATGCAGTTGTAACAGTTGGATCTAAATCCTATGTGATATCCATGCAGTTGTAACAGTTGGATCTAAATCCTATGTGATATCCATGCAGTTGTAACAGTTGGATCTAAATCTATGTGATATCCATGCAGTTGTAACAGTTGGATCTAAATCCTATGTGATATCCATGCTGTTGTAACAGTTGGATCTAAATCCTATGTGATATCCATGCAGTTGTCACATTTGGATCTATTTCTATGTGATATCCATGCAGTTGTCACAGTTGGATCTAAATCTATGTGATATTCATGCAGTTGTAACAGTTAGATCTAAATCTATGTGATATCCATGCAGTTGTAACGGATCTAAATCTATGTGATATCCATGCAGTTGTAACGGATCTAAATCTATGTGATATCCATGCAGTTGTAACAGTTGGATCTAAATCCTATGTGATATCCATGCAGTTGTAACAGTTGGATCTAAATCTATGTGATATCCATGCAGTTGTAACAGTTGGATCTAAATCCTATGTGATATCCATGCAGTTGTAACAGTTGGATCTAAATCTAGGTGATATCCATGCAGTTGTAACAGTTGGATCTAAATCCTATGTGATATCCATGCAGTTGTAACAGTTGGATCTAAATCTATGTGATATCCATGCAGTTGTAACAGTTGGATCTAAATCTAGGTGATATCCATGCAGTTGTAACAGTTGGATCTAAATCCTATGTGATATCCATGCAGTTGTAACAGTTGGATCTAAATCTATGTGATATCCATGCAGTTGTAACAGTTGGATCTAAATCTAGGTGATATCCATGCAGTTGTATATTTATTATTTGATATTTATTATGTGAACAGCAAATTAATGAAGATACTTTAACTTTATGCCCTAAAAGGCAAGTTTTCGCTATAATACACTTCTCTTCCGTAACCTTCATTTGAGAACGTAGGACACCAATACGAGAATTGTTATAATGTACACAGCTTGTAACGTGTTACAGTGGTTAAGAATTAGGGAGTTGAAAAATATAAATAAATTATTTGCGTTTTATAATTAGGTGTTTGAACATTTTAATTGCTAATTAAATTATGTCTAAATATTTTTTACATCAACTTAACAAATGATGTATTTTAGACTGCTATTACTGTTGAACTGTACATTTTTAGGTTTTGAGAAAAAAAAAGCAACAAACTATCAAAGAAACAAATAAACAAACAAAACACACAAAAAAACTGCAACATATAGTACTAAAGGAAGCGGAAGTGACGTAAGGCATTTTTTAAAAGTTCATTTAGAGTAAAATGTACAAGAAGACCTATCTTAGTGCTATTTCTATTTAAACTTGACATATAGACTGCGACGTTTTGGGGACATACCGAAAATAAAATACAAAGGTCTTTCTTTCTTTCTGTTTCTTTCTATCGTGTGTTTTTTTCTGTTTCTTTATTTTGTTTCTTTCTTCCTGGTTATTTCTTTCCATTTGCTTTTCTGTTGTTTGTTTTTTTTCCTTTTTGTTATATTTCTATCTTTAGTTCATTTTTTTTTTTTACATTTGCTAAAAAAAATGTAAACTTTCCCTCCAACGTTTCTTGTCTTTTAGTTTTACAGAAAAGGGAAAGTGTGGCAGGTGGGTCACGTGGGTGGGAGTAGAAAGAGAGAGAGAGAGAGAGAGAGCAGGGGAATAGCTTTTGAACTTTGAACTTTAATTGTAATCTTTCAGTGCACCACCGATTTAAAACCCCAGCTTAACCTTGATAAACAGAACCTTTGCTTTTAAACTTCGTTACCTGTGTAGCTAATTGATATACCGGTACGTTAGTAAGGTAAGCCGCATGTTTAGCAGGTTAGGAGATGTCATTTCTAGAAATAGTTCCTTGAATGTCAGAGTCACTTTGTAGAGGTGTAGATAACATTCTTTTTTTCACAAAGCCTAGATCAGCTCTGTCTGTCTGTCTGGTACTAATTTCGTACTCGTTATCTCCCTCTTCCAAGTCTCGGATCAAGTTGACGCTGTGAAGAATTATTCATTGTCCCTAACAACAGATGAGTCTCTCTCTATAAATTAGACCCCCAGTTATTTTTATCATTTTGTCTTAAATAATCAATTTAGTTTTTGTTTTGAGGCAGCAGTAGCTAAGGGGAGATAAGCCTTGTATAAAAATTAGGTCGTCGCCTAAAAATGTGAAACTAACAACCTTCTATTTTCATAAGCAATTGTCTACCTCAGTTGCTAACGTGTCGGCCTTCCATCGAGGAGGCTTTAGCCCTCAAAGTCAAATTCAAGTCGAACAACTTTTTTTTCTGAATATATTGCATTTGAAAGCTAGAACGAAAACCCATAAATACACCTACCATTGCTACAAGCATGAAATTGCGCTGAAAAACTAAACCACAATTAATAGAAACATGTCTAATTGTGTATATTTCTTGACATGGAATACTATCTATTACAAATGATATACACGAGTAAGTAAAAAACAATTGATACAATTTCACTCCATATAACTTTTTTTTAAAAAGCTTTTTATGTATTTTACTTTTTCTAATTGATTTCAGTGGTGATATAGTTAGAGGTGTTCACCAAGCCTTTTATTTTACTGCGCTGTTTTAATGTATATCATTTGACAAATAAAGGGTTAGGAACTGATCGAACTAATCCATTTGCGCAAAGTTGCTGCCCTTAGTAAAGTCTTATGCTCAAATGAGCGCGAGACCAATCGTCATGTAAGGTCTAATACTGACCTGCAACGTCGCAACATGTGGGCAGTGGAGACCAATAGCTCATTGCAACGTCACAAATCTGTGTTGAGGTCTGGAACGAATGGTCTCGAATGAGGTCACCTTCTCCAGTGTAAGCGTGAGAATAATGGAGAGAGCGAAAGAGAAGAGGACTAAGAGAGGGCTGTTTTGAAGAGCGTATATCTATTTCTGATGTCACCACGAATAAAGTTGGGCGGATAGTTTGGTTGTGTAAGCTAAATACATTCTGATGTAATCACTAAGTGGACTGTCGGAATTTAAGTTACTAAATATAGGCTTGTACGTTGATGAAGGGAGAGACGTGTGACAGTGAGACGTGTGACAGTGAGACGTGTAACAGAGAGAGGTTTGACAGTGAGACGTGTGACAGAGAGAGGTTTGACAGGGAGAGGTGTGTTTTTCAGATTGAGTTCTATCTTAAATTATTGTTATTTCACTTGTGTTTCTACACACATAAACAGTGAATTTATAATATATGTAAATTTATTAATACTTTTTTCTTTATTCATTTTTATTAAAAAAGAAGTTTATTTAATTTCATTTTAAGTTCTACATCAAGAATGTAACACTTTTAGATCAGTTTTGTTACATCATCTGTTCGGAATTACAAACCAACAAGCGACTAATTAATAAGTGCCTCAGCAGTCGTTGATTACTTTAATATTTTGTATAATTTGGCTTGGTTGAGTTGCTCGTCTATAGTTAGGGAAATGTATATAGGTCATGACGTAGGATGTTGACGTGCTTGGTTCGAACATGAGACGACTGTCCAGAGTGCATACCACATGTCCATGCAGCCATCCTATGTGCATGAACCCCTCACATTTAGCATAACTTCAAAGTAAGTGAAATATTAACCTCATTAAAAGAGTAAATCCTCACCCCCCCCCCCCCAGTAACTCATTCTAGTTTCCTCATTTCTAGATGTTTCAATTCTCATACTAATCTTGTCTCTTCACGCACCTCATTCATTGTCTTTCTTTATCTTCCACAGATCGATGGGACCTTTACCAGACTTCAAGGGAGAGAAGCGTGGCACGTCATCGTGGAATACGCCAAGAAGATCAACGCGACCTTAATCGTGATGGGCTCACGTGGACTGGGCAAGCTTCGGCGCACCATCCTGGGCAGCGTGAGCGAGAGCGTCCTTCACCACTCGGAGGTGCCGGTGCTGATCTGTAAACATCCCCACCACAATCACCATCACCACTGACCTTGACAACGCTGTTGTTGTAGATCCTTAGTAATATGTCTTGTCTTTATTGGTTATCATCACCATTAGTTGGTTCTTTGGCTAAACGTTAGTTGATTGTAAATATTTCATTTACACTCTAATAGTATTATTTGTTCAGTAGTTTGGATATAATGAAGATTGTAATTTGAGAATCACTGATATAAATAAATTATACGAAAGAGTTGTGTTTCTTTATCAGAATTTCTTAATCAGAACAAATAGTCTCCTGCATTTATGCACTATCTATATTCAATTTTGCATTTTGTGTTTAATATATATTTATATATTTGTTACATTATTTTAAAATTTTTTAATTCTAATAAAGGGACATAACAAGATGTTTTTTGAGCATTGAACAATGATGAGTACAATTCCAGTTATCCCCCTTGTTTATCTTTTTTATTGCTACAGATAAAGTACATATCATATTAAATTATTTTAAAATGATCATTTCTTATCGTTTTTATTATTATTTCTTATTGGTAATGTTATTACTATGTAAACAAAATTCATTATTATATTCCAGTAGAAATTATACTTGTGTATTAAAATGAAATTATACAGCAATAACAACAGTGTTTATGAACACTACCCTCTCAGGTACTAATACTCAAAAGATCTTAAATTGAGTAATTTTATGGCACTTTATATTTACACAACCTTTAAGTTTGTTACATATTTTACTAGTATACAACACTACTTATGTCAGTAGAACTAGAATGCAATACATATAATGATTTATTTTAATATTTTAGTATTCCTACTAAACAGGAATGTAGGCTACAATTGAAATTAACGGATGCTTGATCTTACTAAGAAAGCAGGTTACATTGACAGAGCTTCTGTTTCTTATAATTTGTAGACTAATAAAATCTCAAAATGTAGAAAAACAACAGTGGATAACAATAAAAAGGATTTTATTATTTTGCTCAATTGAGCATCCAGCAATCCAAAATGTATCTTACATAAGCTCAACACTTCGGCCTGCACTCCTGAAACTTTTTCTTTCCCAGAAGCTGCTGGTCAAGATAAAAAACACACCTTTAAGATGATAGTTAGGGATATTAATTATCTTCACACTTGTAGGGCTCCTACACACAGAAATATTCTCGCTGTTCTAACAACACAAAGTATTTCTCCTCGTACACAACTGCATCTAACATGCAGCATATGTATAACACCTTCAATATTCATAAGTTACATCCCATCTAGTCTCTACTACATGTATTTGTATCTTTAACACAGACCCATTCAAAACACAAAGAAACTTCATTTAGCAAACCTTTAACACATTTCTGCATCATTTCCTTGACTTGAACCGAGACTATTTGTTATAGAAAGCCAAAGTCCTAACCTGCAACGTCACAACCTGTTGGCAGTTTAAACCAATAGCTTGTTGCCACGTCACAGATCTGTTCAGCTATTGGTCATCATGACGACAGTCAAAACGTAAACCAAACGACCAGGACGCCATCCTAAAATAAAACAGTACATTGCGAGGAGTTCTAAGCAGGTAGGGAATTGTTGGTAAGAAAATATTTTTAAATTAGCCTGGGCCACCAGTTAGTTTTATCAGACTCTAAATGTGGAAGTTTGTTTTTATTGAAAGCCCGTGTGGTTTTAAATGTAACTTTTTTTTAAAGACTTGTCAAGCGAGATAACTTCCGTTTTGATTTTAAATTTCGTTTTCGGCAAATCTGGACATTTGAAAGAAATGATAAAAAAAAACGGGAAGCAATTACGCGTGAGATCAAAGCAAAGTGATCATGTTTTGCACACTAATGCATCCATACAAACACCAGCTTTGACATTTTTATTTTATCCATTTAGTCTCTGATATTGTTAATAAATTTCAGGACTGAAAGTTAAAAACTTGTATCATATCTAACTAGTGTTAACAGCTTCAAATACCTCTTAGCTATTGTCTCAGATGAGGGAACAAAACCCGAACTATTGGCCCGAATAGCACAGTCCACAGCAGCCATTTCAAAACTTAAAATAATATGGAAAGATAAGGGCTTAGCCCTCGGCAAAAAAATCAGACTGATGCGCTCTCTGGT
Source organism: Biomphalaria sudanica (assembly GCA_036873155.1). Taxonomy (NCBI): domain Eukaryota; kingdom Metazoa; phylum Mollusca; class Gastropoda; family Planorbidae; genus Biomphalaria; species Biomphalaria sudanica. The sequence continues at coordinate 18,545 of JAZGLO010003013.1, forward strand.
CATGGCCACATTTTTATATGCTTGCGAGTCCTAGCAATGGAATTGAGATGCTACAGAAGGATCCTAGGCATCACATTCAAAGACCGCATCACAAACCAAGAAATCAGAGACAGGGTTACTGCAGCGATCGGAGCCCATGACGACCTGCTAACTATTGTAAAAAGACGAAAGCTTAAAACCTTTGACCACATTACAAGATCTACGGGGCTCGCAAAGACCTTCCTTCAGGGAACAGTGCAAGGGAAAAGAAGAAGAGGCAGACAGAAAAAGCGATGGGAGGACAACATTAAAGAATGGACGGGCCTGCCATTGAGAGAGGTTCTAAATAAGGCAAAAAAAAGGGAGAAATGGAGAAAGACGGTCGACAAATCATGCCTAGTGCCCCAACGGTCCAACAGACTAAGGGATAGGTCAAGGTAAAGGTAAAAGGTAAATCATATCTAAAAAAAGAAAGGCTTTAGAAAAATGTTACACATTTGTTGTGTTTATGCTCTAGAACGTTGTCTAATCAATCAAGACTAAAGAATTTCCCTGAAATGTAACAAAACTGTAGCTAAAGTATCAGCGAATATCTTTTTTTAATTATTCCTTTTTTATATTGAGCGCTATCTATGCGAATGTATAAAAACATGGGACAAACATGCTTGTACTGTTTTTTAATCTCACAATCAGATAGTTTCTTAACTAAGTACTGGATTTACTGTAAAATGTCTGCCAGTAACTTTAAATTAGACACGCAAATATATATTGTCAAGATGTTGTTGTTTTCTTGAAGCGACAGACTTGTGTTGTATCTTCTCCAAACCATTTGACTTGAGGATTCGGAGGCACCTTAAAGATAAAACGAACTCTCCTAAGTAGTACTAAGATACAATAAAATGACACTGTAAATTTAATTTCCTTTAATTCTTTTAAACTCGAACTTGAAACAATAGATATGGATGCAGTAAATATGATTCAGATACAGGATACTATAATATTAGAAATGAGCAAATAAACTAATGAAATTTGTACCGTAACTAGCGACATCTAGCTCTCTCCTAACTCTAACTCTAACTCTAACTCTGACTCTAACTCTAACTCTGACTCTAACTCTAACTCTGACTCTGACTCTGACTCTGACTCTGACTCTGACTCTGACTCTGACTGCCACTCAAAAGAAAACCTTCCAACTACTTCCTTCAATAATCTCGTCCCCAGAAATCTCCAGAACCTTCCATTCACATCCATGCTATTTTAACCTTTTTTCCCCCCGCCTTAACTAACTCATGAACATGGATCTTGTACTCAGGATCATCTGAACATTTGACTTCACATTCTTCATATACAAACACACATCCTAAAGAGCGACACATTTCTCTGTTTTCTCATTTCTCTAACCACATGCACTGAGAGATAAATTTAGTACCAGCCTACTCGATAGCTTACAGTTAACTCTTGTTGGATCATAAATACCACATCACAAACCAAGATATTAGAGACATGGTTACTGCAGCGATTGGGCCCCATGATGACCTGCTAACTATCGTAAAAAAAAACGCAAGCTAAAAATCTATGGTCTTCGGGGCTCGTTAAGACCTTCCTTCAGGGAACAGTGCCAGAAAAAAAAAGAAGAAGAGGCAGACAGAGAAAGCGATGGGAAGACAACATCAAAGAATGGACGCGGGCCTGCCATTGAAATAGGTTCGAACTAAAGCAAAAGACAGAGACGAACAGAGAAAAACGGTCGATAAATCTTGAGTGGTGCCCCAACGGTCCAACAGATTAAGGGATAGGTAAAGGTAAAGGTGGATTATAATCTAATTATGATATCATACAATGACAGTAACCTAGTTGAAAATTTATTAAATAAATATCTTCTATGACGAAGACCTTTTAGGAGCTAGTAAATATAATTAGAGAATATTTCTTTTTGGCAAGTTTACAGTATTTAAGATAAGACTTTTCATTAAGAAATGTTCTAAATCTTGAACACTGATAACATGCTTTAATCCTACAAGTTAAACTTATTTTATATTTTCCTCATCTCTCTGGCAGCACGTCTGAAGTGTTAATATTTTATACAAATGTTGTTGCTGCTCACTTGTATATGTCTGGCTTACATCTCAGCTGTACTGTCACAAGACCCAACCACCATCTGTCTGCCGACTGCTTATTACACGAACTATACAAATCTGTTAACTGGGGTGAGTTGTCACATATTTAACTATTTTTCATGTTTCAGTGTGGAAGTGGGTGATTAAAACTTTATAACATTTTTATTTTAATTAAATTTAAGAAGTCAAAGTTACCCCACCCCCCTTTTAAAAAATCTCCTAACATCATATCACTGTTGTTTTCTTAGGACTATGGCTATATCGTGACAGACTTCAGCAAAGAATTGTTTGTTGAAATCTCTAAAACAACAAATCTTCGTTTAGTCCTGGACTTCAAAAATGTAAGTTTGTAAAACAATAACATTAGAATGAAGCTTGTTACACACAGAAAGATTTCTGGTGGATAGTTATTTGTACAATGATTTAAAAGTAAAGAAAACAAAATCAACACAGAGATTTTCTGTTTAGAAAGTTGGTAAAAAGTATCATGAAAAACTACCAGATATACTAAAATAGGAATACTGTTCAGATATAAATTTAATTAGCACTCATTTGTGACCACACGGAAAGCTATAACCAAAAGCAGGGGTAGACCGTGACTAGAGAACTTACATCAGCCTTCAACTGACAAGGGTCGTGCATACATTGGAAGTTGCAAAATATGTAGATCAAAGCTAGGACTGTGAGGTTTTGTGATTCTTAATATTTAGACTCGAAGATAAGTCTTATAAACATAAATCTTTTAATAGAAGTCAGAGAAAGCCAATAGCATACATTTTAGACAACAGGAAATGAGGGGTTAGGTTGTCCCGTATGACCGCCGTTTAAGTCAATAGTTTGGATTTTAAATTTGTCGTACAATAATCGGCTGTTCACAAAGTCTTATATATAAAATTCGAGGCTATGGTGATGTAGGGCTTGGCTTTTTAGTAAAGGAACGCAGGAATTTTGAGTAAATGTTTTAAAAATTTCTCCAAATAAACTAGGATGTAAATATTAACTTTCGTTTTTAAGGAGGAAGAAGCATTACGATGTAGTTTATATTCACTCCCATATTACTCGCTGACCATACAACCAGATAAAGTTAACATCAGTTTTGATCTTCCTTTCCCCACCAGCCGCCCATTCATTTCTGCCTCCACTAGATACAGAGAAACCACTGCTTAGATTAGATCTCTTTAAAACTTATAAATTAGTCTCAAAAATTTCTTTAAGGAAATAATTTTAAAAATCTTGATTAATTTAGCTGGTAAGCGTCCATGCTAAATGTTAATGAAATACTAAATTTTGAATAGCTTCAGACATCAGTGCTTCCAATCATTTACTGTATTTCAATTTGAATAGCAATGATAAAATTAACATATGCTTTATTGCAATGTACTGTAGTTGAAGTCTTACGAGATCAAAGCTAATGTCTGCAGAGAAGCACGACTCCCACCAAGCAGAATTCAGACCAGATGTCTGCCACGTAAGTCACTATTTGTTAGGCCCCAGTTAGGCTATATGTTACAAGTTCTATAAGTGCTCCGTCAGTTCTCTTGCTATTATTTTATTTTCAACTACAATTCCCCACATTTCAAGTTATATAGAATCAAGGAAACTTGTAGATAAGAGTTCAATTGAAAGGTAGTACCTTCACAATGCATATATACCATGTGGTCGAGAAAGTCTCATTTCCTGTGAACTGGAAGATGGATATAAACCGATTACATTCAGGCACATGATTGATTGGGTCTATTGCAGTATCGCCTGATTTTGCTGTAAGTTTCTTGGCTGATATACTTCGTCTGCTGTCGCTCATCTTCTTCGCCTGGTAACTTGAAACGCCGACACTCAAGACTTCACGCCAGCGATCATGGGTTAGCGCTAGCCTTTTCCAGTTATAGAATGTAATGAAAGTTGTTTTAATTTGTTTTCTTACAACGATTAAAAACTTTGTAAACTTTATTAGCAAATATTTTCATAATGACAACAACTTTAAGTTTGAAAAAAAAAACTTATACATTTTAAAGGAA